>JAUZND010018185.1:5232-26522 GCA_034780555.1 Coelogynopora nodosa | reverse complement strand
ACCACTCTCAGCCGATCCATCCGTATAAACGGTGAAGTCGAACTGTCCAAGGGAACGAATAGTGTCCAACGCGTCTTTCAAACGGACAGCTTCCGAATAACTACAACAGCTGCCCCCTTCACAGAGAGGTTGACACTCCACCCTTTGTTCTCCTACTGCTACGGTCAGAAGTGACGGGGGGAACTCCAGGTGTCATTGGGCTGCTAACCCAATACTGTCGCAGATCTCGTTGGCCATCTTTCGAAAGCTTCTGCAGGCCACAAAGCGGTGGTGATCCACCTGCTCAGAGATTATGCTGCGGTGGTTCTAGTTCGTGAGCCTCAGCGACTTTTCCAGTGCTTTTGCCGTTTCTCGATGGACGATGGTATGGAACGAGGAAGAGCCAGCCTCCAAGCGAATAGCATCGACTGGAGCCGTACGTAGAGTACATACCGGTTATGAGTCTCAGGCACTTATTCCGCGCCCGGTCAAGCACCTCCACTCTAGAGTTAGCCAGCCAAGGTAGCCATCCCGCCCCACAGTACTTGGCAGTGCTCAAGAGGAGAGTCTGGTACTTTTTCTGTCTGACAGACTGGTCACTTTTCCAGTTAGAAATAGATTTTGAGTAATATTAATGGCGAATCAGGGTAGGACGTGATGAACGTCCGAGTGCTTAGTAGTTGAGAAGTTATACCCTCCTCCATCAAATCATCAAGTACAACACAATAATGTAGTTTCAAAATATCAAACGACTCCGCCAGGTTGATTTAAAACCAATCAATATTGATAGGTTTTAAATCAGCCTGGCGGAGTCTGCAATAGTCTGTAGTGGCTCATAGGATGACGAGATCGTAGAAAATGATCCACAAATGTAGTCTTTCCTGACATTGATGGTCCGGCAACAATCATACTGGCATTGTGCTTGAGTCGGATATACATGTTCGACTTGAATTCGACTCAAAATTTTGAATTCCTTGGAAATCGCGCCCTGATTGGTAATTAAATGACCACCGCATTACAATTAGAGTCTAAATCATTTACGCTATTTAGAGTACGTACGATGTCGTCGAACGGCGTCGATGGTACACTCATCCATCATTAGACACGAGGGGAAAAAATTCATAAAATGTATTTGAATTATTGATTACTACCATTAAGTTACTTCTGATCAATTTGTATTGATTACTATCACATTTATTATACTTGATATACTGGGAATAGTCTCTGAAATCAGCCTGATCGGACATTGAATGGCTGTATTGTAGAACAGTATATTGGAAAAATCAATAAAATGTACTTCAATGATTGATTACTACAACAAGGGTATATCTGATCAAATCGTAAGTAAGAAGATCAAACTCAGTGACCTTGAATTAATTGGAAACGACCTTGACCTTGAATTAATCGGAAACGACCTTGACCTTGTTTAAATCGGCCAATAGGAAGCCATAGTAACAAAAAACGAATCGATTCTGATTGGCTGAAAATTTTTCTGTAATTTTTGACGCGAAATTACAAAATAATTTTACGTTTCTGGGGGTGAGTCATATTTATTTTAAGATTTAGTTTCGTTTTCGGTTTCAGGGGGTGATGTTGTGGGACACTTTCCATACTACTAACGTGTCCTTATTGACCAATTTTAACTCATGAATTAACATGAAATAACATATGATTGGGTTTCCCAGTTCATTTGAGAATTCCTTCTACACTTTTGTTTAAAATTCGTGTTTCTATAAGTTCATTTAATCAGGGGCACAGATTCCGAATTTAGATATTTGAACGATTTAAGAATTTCTTTCACATCATTTTTACAATACATGTTTCGATTGACCGATTGGTCGCTTTTGGCTAAATCAGGGGTGAGCATTACGAATTTGAGGTTTGTCAACATGAAATGACATAAACGCGCTCTTAAAAAATTATTAACAATAAACATATTATAACACAATGTTGATAAACATGTTTTATATTATACCGAAATATATTATCCAAAATATCTTTCTTATATTATTAAATATCATCGTCGAAGTAATATTACACATTTTAAATTAAGGATGTGATGAGTGCAAGGTGTATACCATGTTAGCCTTCGCATATTACAAATTGACCCACATGAGGGGACCATTCTCTCGTCTGTACGCCTCTATATATCCTTCTATGCTGAAGGTGCATCGAAAACTAAGTTTTTAGACCATGCAATATATCACATAATTAACAAGAACAAGAAGTTCATTCAAAATTGCATAATTTGTTAATAAAATATTGTAGTTTTTAAACAATAGAGCATAACTGTACATATTAGTGAATTCCTTACGGTTATTTTAAGGTAACAAAATATCATAAATAACATCCAATGACATAAACGTGAACGTTTTTTTCAGAGACACAGTCGAGGACATTAAAACTATTAATAATAATTTATTTTATAAAACACAACACTATGGAAGTTACCAGATCATAGTGCATTATTGGATCATCAAGTATTGTCAAACCGCTCAATGTAAATATAAATGTTAGACCCCATCAACACTATAGCACTTCGGAGACAAAACGGAATTTTTCTACGTAAATAATATCCAAAGGCAGAATATTATTTCTTTAAATCACCTGAATTCATGAGCGTAAAGTGTCCGATCATCAACGGTCAAGTCATCTGATATCTACATACGGAGGTTGACAACCCAATTCTTTTTTCGACATACGACCCTCTTGCATTTAACATTGGTGAGTTGAAGAAAAATTCCGACTGAGCAACTAACGATAACACCAACTGCCCGGCACGTATGCCACTTTCTCGTGGTGTCGATTTTGACTCCCCGTTGGAGGAGAACGAAGTAAAACTTTTACCCGAGTCTCCAACGTCACGGACCTCTCAGGTACGGACGAGGGCCCCCTTTACTGTGCCCTTGCGGGCGTGGGTTTTCGGCCGCCGTAAGTCTTTACCCAGACTAGGACTCCCGGGAGTTGCTACTCCAGTCTGGGGATGTAAAGGAAAACCCTGGTAGGGTGGGTGAGGCCTGCTTCTTCTGTGGTGTCATGCCGCAGAGAGAGACAGTGCCTCTCAAGTGCGCAGCCGACTCATAATGTTTTGGCACTACTGGATTTCAGGAAAGCTTATTGAGCTAGGGAGTTCCTTTTCGCTTTTTTAAATGGATTAGGGGTTTCCTCACCAATAGAATGGCTTTGAGTGCGTCACAATGGGAACAAGAGTTGAATTCGGTTGTTGCGTGAGGGACTTGTGCAGGGTTCCACCCTCTCACCCCTATTTTTCTCTTCTCTACTGCGGGACTTCGCGCAAGCATTCCACAATCGATGAGCGTCAGTCTTTATGCTGATGACTCGGCTGTTTGGTCCTCCGACATACTTAAGGAAGTCGCGGCCACTCAGGTTGAGATTGGAGTGCGGGAAGTCTTGAGTTGGAGTCGGGAGAAGAAGCTTACCATCAATCTGAATAAGTGCAAGGTAAGTCTCTTTAGCCTTGACACACATGAGAGTAAGTGGATTCCTAAGGTCGAAGTTCAGGACCATAGTCTAAGATTTAATCCTAACCCCGTTTTCTTGGGCGAGATGTACGACCGGATGCTAACCTTCCGCCGTCAGGCGGATGACGGCGGATATGGTGACAATAAAGATGGCGAGGGGAAGCCGCGTCGTGGGAGCGCTGAGTTGCTAGGAGTGGAAATGGAATGCTCAACTGCTTCGTCGCGAGTACCAGACCCTCCAATTGAGAACTGTCAAATACTGTGGGGCGGGATTGCTACCTTGGCTGTCTAACTCTGCAGTGGAGGTGATTGCATGGGCGCAGAAAAAGTGCCAAAGACTCATAATCGGTATGTACTCTACGGATCTAGCCGATGCCATTCGCTTGAAGGCTGGCTTCTATTTGTTTCAGGCCGTTGTCCGTCTGAGGCTCACGAACTCGAACCCTTGCGGGATAATCTCAAAGCATGTGGTTCGCCACCGCTTTGCAGCTCACAGTAGTTTTTGAAAGGTGGAAAATGAAACCTGCGCCAGCAGCCCAATGACGCCTTGAGTTTCTCATTGTCACTTCTACCCCCTGTCAGTGGGATAACAAAGGGTGAAGTGTCAACCTCTCTCTGAGAGAGGCAGCTGTTAACTGTGAAGCTGTTCGTTTGGAAGACGCGTCGGACATTATTCGTTCCCTTGGTATGTTTGACTTCACTGTTTATACGGATGGATTGTATATACGGAGAGGGTGGCCTTAGACCGGAGTTGAAATGGCTTAATGGCTTAAAACTGAAAGCGGTTGGTATTTCATCTGCTCCAATAGTAAGTCCACCTTGAACCCTTTGAGCATCAAGATATGGGTTCAGTGAGATATTTTTTGATGCGGGTAGGTGGCACGGTGGTCTTTCAGTATATTTCTAGTCAGTGCGGAATTCATGGATATGAAGCCGCGGACAGGGAAGCCCGGGAGGCTGTTATCGGCCCGCGGAATGATGATGGGTCACACGACCCTGACCCGGTGACTTTAAGAGCGGCCAGGTCCCATATTCGGAAGGCAGACGTTGATTCCAGGTCGTCCCATGAGCGCACTCGCCTCGTGTTTACCGTCATGCCACGACAGGCACGCTTACCCCGGCGCACTGGGACGATGATTGCGCAGGTCTAGAGTGGACATTGCCGTGTGTTGACGGCGTACCGATCTCGCATGGGCGCCTCCTACATGTTCTCATTGCAAGGAGGAGGAAGAGACTCCAGCGCACCTTATCCTGCGGCTGCAAGTGTTCTGGGTGGGAAGGCCTACCCTTACTCATTCAATAAGGTTGAGCCTCATGATCTCATTATTCTTGACGAATTGTTGAATGAAGCTCAAAATTCTAAAGTGGTTAGTAATTTATGTACATGTCTAGTTCACCATTTCCCCTATACTATTATAATGTTAACTCAAAATTGGTTTAGTGGTGGAAGTGAAAATCATACCTGATCATTCAACAGTCAGTATATTATTCTATTTAAGTCATCACATCATGTTAACCAGATACGGTGTAATAAATAGTAAATGTATCCTGGGAAAAAGGTTTTCTGACTGAGGTATTTAAGTATTCTATTAATCGAAGTTCATACTCCTAACCTTTTTGTCTATATCAACATCAGATAACCACAGACGAGCTGTGTGTACGCTCATGTATCCTCCAGGAATAAACACTACAATGCGTCTATCTCCCAATCAGTCAACCCATAATAAAGTCTATTAAACATATTGAATTGTAAAGCTTGCTGATCTCTCAATATATTTTTGTGACCGTATCCATTATAAACTTAAAACATGCAAATCTCAGACAATGTACTCTCTCGCAATTTCTCTATATTGCCCTTCAGACTCGTCTACGTCAGGGGTGGACTAGGAAGCAACTCTACCACCGGTAGCACTTCAAAATAAAAAAGCCTATACTACTAAAGCTTAGAACATGATATTCCTGTGTAGGGAAAACTCTAACGAAAACTCAGGGTAAAAAAATAAACTCTAACAGGGATTGGAACCATATACCTTCATGTTAAAAGCAAGCTGTGAGCCATAAGGGCTTATAATAAGTATAAAGTTAGCTATATACAATATTAAGAAAACGTTATATATGATTATTAAAATGTATATATTTTAGAGAGAAAGCGACACAGACAGGATATTAAGCCCTAAAATCAAGCAAAACAAATTAACTACTATTAGAAAATGAAAAGAGACAGGTTAATAATATAAGAACAAAATTTACCCCAAGATAAAAACGAGACATTTATTCACTAAGGATGTTTTCCAATATAATTGATGTTAAAAAACACTTATTACATTAAATGTTGTAGTATTAAATAATACATGCAACCTTATCATGTGTACTCTCCATAATACTTCTTGTTACTATCAGAATTGTATGTGTGGTGAACAATTTTAGGGACTATGATGCAATTCCTAAATATTGCATTCCATGTTCGGGTAGGTGTACGTAGTACTATGATACCGTTATATCAGTTTTGCATTGTGAAACATTTGTTGTCTTACACGTTCAGAATTTTCTTACGTTTTAACTTAATAAAACCGTTTATATGGAATATATTTTATCTTATAGAAATATACTATGTTTCCCTATTATCTGTGTTGAAAGTGTATGAATGAGGACCATAGACGTACACAAAGAAAAGAGAAAGAGAGATAAAAGAATATGACGAATTTAAGGTTGCCTTCATTCATGCCGATCAGAGGTATTTTTTTTAAATGGTACTCGATAGAGCACTTACACCCTTTGCTTCCATCATTTTAATGGGTTCCATGTATTTTGTGAAATTGTATAAAAATATATAATCTTTGTGAAATAAGCTAAGTTAACATTATGATAGTATACGGGAGATGTTGAACTAGACGTGTACATTAATTGCTAACCACTTTAGAATCTTGTGCTTCATTCATCAATTCGTCAAAAATAATGAGATTATTATTCTGAACCATATTGGATGAGTAAGGTAGGTCGTCATATATTATCATTTTTTTAAATTTAAAAGTGGGATATAATTAGACCCCGTTAACCAGTGAATTATTTTCGGTTTAATGTCAAATATGACATGTTAAGGTTAACCATTTTTTCATGAAATGTTTTTTGCCTGATTGAGCGGGTCCAGCAATAATCATAGCTGACTCGTCTTTTAATGGAATAACAGCTTCACTTTTATTGACACCCATATTCGGTGAGTATCGATAAGAATGATTAGTTGAGAACAATAGTTTGTGTGATTCATATGGATTATATTGTAGAAGTGGTAGCAGTAATGGTAATTTGATTTCCAATAAACATTTTATTCAAGAACCGCTAACTACTCAACTACTCAATGTGGAGCTTATTGTTTATATGACTTACATCATTGCCTTGTAATTAGACATAGTATGAATTATATTCAAACACATTTTATTACATGTGAAAATGCGGACTCATATGCACTTCATGACATACTTTTCATAACTATTTCCTCTCTACATCATCTATGCTATTTAACACTTAAATTGTTTTTACGTTTATTATATTAAATACTTGTACACATATTTACTTACAAAAAGAATAAACAAGATTGATCAACTCAATTTTCAACTTTTTTTCATTGTCCATTAATACTCCAAATTATTACCTATTTACCCATTCCTCACTCACATCTCAAAGCCAAACCACTCGACTGCGGCTATCGAGTTATCTTCGAGGCGATAAAATCATTACAACATTTGGGCCGTGATATCTACTGGTGGAATAAAACGTATTGAAACCAGCCGTGTATACTTACACAAAGTGATTAAGCTGCCCAAGCCGAATGTAGTCACTGTTACATCTGTCAGTCACATTTCACCGAGAAGACAACCAAGGTTAAGGTGCCTGATCACTTCACCGGTAAGCTTGCGGCAATGCTTCTTCGTCCTCCGATACAGGGAAATTAATTGGTTAGTGTTGACGTAAAATATCCATACAACTGATTGATATGTAGTTTCTTTCACCCATTCTGACAATCTCCAAGAACGCATTCTGGTAATACGAGTCGAATGCAGTGTTGTAAGCAGTGATGTCAATGGTTTATTATCTTTTAAACAGGTGGTATCATCATCATTAAGTGGTAGACATTCCCTCGGAAAATAATATCCATTGTCTGATAACGAATCTGAACGATACGCAAATTTAAGCTGGCCATATAGTTAAAGTCACTGTGCTGCCCAAATTAAATTCCATTGCATCTCAAAAGGATCTGGTAACACCCTGCCTAAGCTCGCTTAAATTGTCTATCGCTAATCCGTCCCAGGTGCAGAAAAGTGTATTGGGAGTCATCTTCGGTTAGTAGATAGCGTTGTTAAATAGAGTGAAATTTTAATTAAACGTTGGTCGTAGGCCGTCGACATGATTAAGATAGACCTGGCGAAGTGTTGCAGTGAGTTCTGGAGTTGGTGTTGTCGCGAGATATGTCATCAGTTGCTCCGCCGCAATTTTCTTAAACTCACTAATATTAAATGCAAGAGGGTCGCATGGCGAGACAAGAATTGGGTTGTCACCTCCGTACATGGATATCAGATGACATGACCGTTGACAATCGGACCCTTTACACTCATGAATTTAGGTGATTTGAAAATAATATTCTTACCTTAGGTATTTATTTACGTCGAAATATGCAGTGTCGTCTCCGCAGTCCTACAGCGTTTTTAGGGTCCAACATTTATATTTACATTGAGCGGGTTGACAATACGTGATGATCCAATAATGCTCTGTGATCCAGTAACTTTCATAGTGTTGTGTTGTATTATATAACATATTATTAATAGTTTTAATGTACTCGACTGAGTCCCTGAAATAAAATGTGCGCTTTCATGTTATTGTATGTTCTTTCTGTGACCTTGAAATAACCGTCAGGAATTCCCTAATGTATAAAATGATGCTTTATTGTTTCAAAAGTACAATATTTTATTAACAAATCCTACACTTGTACAATATGTAGAATGATAAATGTTTGTTGTAAAATACATACCTTTTCTTTAAAATTATGAAGTTTTTTATTTAAAAAATAATATCTTTCATGTAAAATTATGCCATTTTAAATACACTTCTTTATTTTGTTATTTATGTGATATATTGCTTGGTCTAAAAACTCAGTTTTCGATGCAACTTCAGCATAGAAGGATATATAGAGGCATACAGACGAGAGAATGGTCCCCCCATGTGGGTCAATTTGGAATGTGCGACCGGCCAACATGGTCTACACCTTGCACTCATCACATCCCTAATTTATAATATGTAATGTTAATTCGACGATGATGCATAGATTTTACGATTAATCAATGCATTGTATATATTTATTAATGTAAGAAAGATATTTTGGATAATATATTTCGGTATAATATAAAACATGTTTATCAAAATTGTGTTATATATAAGGATTATTTTTATTGTTCATAATAATACTTTTTTTAAATTGCGCGTTTATGTTATTTCATGTTGACGAACCTCCAATTCGGAATGCTCAGCCCTGATTTAGCCAGAAGCAAGCGTTACCTAGTTGAAATCGGTCAATAGGAAATGATTTGTAAAAATGGTGTAGAAGGAAATCTAAAAACGTTTAGGGAATTCCAAATTCGGAATCGACGCCCACGATCTACCCGTAATCGACCTTGGCCTTGTTTATATCGGTCAATGGGGACATGATTTTTAAACAATACAATGTAAGGAATTGCCAAATACATTATAGAACACTAAATGTTGAATCCTCAACTTCGATTTACCCATAAACGATCTTGACCTTGTTGAAATTGTAAATAGGAACACGATTTAAATAATGCGCGTACATTTTAAAAATTGCGCAATATTTTATATTTTAGCGCGAAATAATAAAGAATGTATTTCCCCCCATAAACCCACACCCCCCCATCACCCTCCTCCATCACCCCACCCATCAGCCCCTTTTCAATCACCCCTTCCATCATCTCCTATCACCCCCCGTTTCACAAGGAAGATAGTGTTGTCGAAAAGTTATGATTGCAATCCAGATTTATGTGGGCACCCATAACACGAAATGTGGCATGTGGCAAAAATATAAAACATTCTATTTTAGCGCATTTTATACTATGCATTTGTGGTTTTCTCATATAATAGTGGGTTGATATATTAGGATGATTATTTGATTGGATCAGAATACTGAATAAATCGGCTGAGGAAAACTTGAGCAAAGAGAAAAAATACGACAGTTTTCTAATAAATTCTGTAAAGAAGAAAACTAGAAAGTATATATTCACTAGTTATATTAAAATGTATCTATAAACAAATAGTCTCAATATGATAAATATATATAAATTTATTTAAATTTACATTTTACATTGCAGCATACGAGTTATATGTATGTACATGGTTGTGGGACCGAGTACATCTGGAAAGTCAACATCTGTTGAAAATTAGATTACTCATCGCAATAAACTGTATTGTAAACCACCAATCCAAGACATATAAAATTGTTCACTGTTAGCCAGTTTCAGTCACCAAATTTAAATAAAAATTAATACAAAAAGTATAAAGAATTATCTCTTTATCTCTATATATACATATATATATGTGTATATTACATATGTGTATATATACATATATATGTATATATTATATATATACACGCATGGTTTATCATAAACACTATACTGTTATTTAAATGTGTTATAATATAATCCAAAGGTGGTGAAGAAGTACAACCACGTTTTCTTAATACGAAGTATATGGTTCTTTTTAAAAATCCACGCGATACAAGTCAGATGTATGTACTATCCCGTCAGATGTATGCAAAATGTATAAAATTATTGACTCGAGCATATGGATATGCAAGCTCAAAACCATATTCTTCCATATATAAACCATACTCTTCCTTGATATATCCAGATTTTACTGAATGAAGTCCACACATTTGTCTATTGTACATACCATCATCAGGTAGTTATAAACAACATAACATATTATATCAATACAGATAAGCTATGGGAGTCCTTGAAATAAAAGAGTATAATAGGCCCACCGGCCACATGATGGAGACAGAGTAGGAGCAATTATTGCAACCAATTGTAATAAGCAACTGATTCATGCCTTACCAATTGATGAAAAGAGCTTTGCAACTGCCTCTACTCACAATCATGGTCTTATCTGAGCAAATGTGAACGATATAAATTCCTGCAGCTCAACACAGACAAAACTTTATAATAAAGTGTGTTTAAATTTACATCAATATACTGTCAAGTGAATATTTGGTAATAATAGCGAGAATTTATACTTTATCAATTATAATATATAATATATTAAATTATAATAAATAATTTTTTTAAATGGTTGGTATACCAAATTTCTATATGGTAATATATGTAGAAACCGCCAATTTGTATTGATCGTTTTTATTATATTAATCATAGTATTTCTATACATTACAGGAATACTATACCCCAATTGCCACTGCTACATGTTATGCAAAGCATAAAAATCGCATAATTATAACACTTGAAACACTGACAGAAAATAATGCGAAATTACTTTCCGGATCATATTGTGTTCTCTATTAAAGTTTTGAAATATTTTTCACCAACGATGAAATGTTATAAACAATCACAATAAGTTGATGATGTAAAATTCATTCATTCATTATAAAATAAATCATAACGATGTTAGTTTAAAAAAAAGCAAGTTAGACAATTTCTTAATCAACGCATTGAGAGCAGAGGAATATAAAACATTAGGCAGCCTTCATCAGAATGGCAACATTGCCGAATATATGAGCAATAACACATATTGCCTATCACTACTTCAAGAGATTGTCAAAGAGTCTGCGAATTTGTCAAAAAGAATCTCTCTCAGATAATCGTAATTACATAGGTATAGTACACTTTAAACGGAAGGTGTAAAAAAACGTCAACCTTTAGTCAATCAAAAAGGTAGAATTTTGTTAGCGCCTATTCTTCTATTTTTTGCATTGGCAATATACAGCACCTATTGCTGCGAAAGCAGCTGTCTTCGGAGCTGTAGCCAATGTTGCTGGAGTAATCGTTAATAAATGTTTTACACTTAAATATACACTAATTTAAAAAAATGAATGAAAGAAAACAATGTCGAGTACCCTCTTCTGTCTTATTGTTGCATCCCAGAACTGGAGTATGCACGTATAAACATTAATGAACCTGCTTCGATAACAAATAACAAATTATCAGTTGATCAACAACAACAATAATTCAATAGATAAACAAAAAAATAAATAGATCAGCCTCCGAACAGCCATTTGAAGAAAATATTGAACATGGAAAATACCCACTACATATTGTATCTACAAACTTTATAAGAACATCGATTTTAAAAGTTTGCTACACATTATAGGAAACCAGCTCTGACAATTTTAACAAAATTCAGTATAATGATCGATATGAGTTTGATGATGCCGAAGTGGTGTCAATTAATGAAAACCATTACAGCGAGTCATATTTTAGATGTAATATATTCTGCCACACCGTTTAAATGGGGGTTATTGCATACACTTTTTGCTTAAGGAATTGAGGCTAAAGTTACTGACAAAGAGACAACACTAGCATCTCCACAACATGCGCACTCTAGTGATGAAACGTGGTTTTATGATGATGAAGAAACGAAACAATAAGGGAGTGTATAGATTATAACTCATAATCAATATATAGAATAATATATATCTGTTTAATCACAGCTATCAATGAATCCGACATCACTTCTAAACCGTTGCTGTTGTCAAATAAGTCAGCATCAGAATCTCTAAATAATCACAATATTGAAATAAATTGTTATAATTTTTGCTGCGCTAGACGACCACAACCTTCTCCCCTAGCCTCTACGACAACGCATCACATATCGGTTCATACGGAAAAGTCAAGGGACTGACCAAGACCAACGGTCTCCCTCGGAAACGCGTTCACACTTTGGCTAAAGAGTCGGTGGGTCTACCCCCTGCACAAACCAGCACTTTGGATATTTCCTCTATGGAAGTAAATGGTGAGCAAAATGGAATACCAGTGGAAGGCGAATCTTGTAAAAATGCAACCCTTTGCCTGAGAGAACAAGGCTTATCGATATCTGATGACCGTAATTTATATTTTCTTACGCTATACATGGGCAGTACCAATCAGGCGAAAATCAGCCCTTTCACTCCTTATTAAATGCCTTTAAAACACTATTTCAAAAGATAACACATGGGTGAATGCCTTGACGATCCAAACAGATGAGGGTATTGAGTTTTAAAATCGTTTCGTTTGCAACTACCTCACATTAAAAGTGTGGAATTTAACAGTTTAATATCAAAACAGAGTATAACGTTTTAATAGTTGAACGATTAAGTAGAACACAGAAATTACGAATGTGGAGAGCTTTTACGAATCAGTGTAATCACAAGTGGCTTACGCTTCTACCTAAACTACTTGACTCATATAGTCATTGTGTTTATTGAACAATTGGTATAATTCCGGCAGATGCTACACAGATGAAAATGAAGTAGGTGTTCGGCTAGATGTACATGGTGATGATTAAAACACCATTTTTAATTTTTTTTATATGCTATATATTTTCAATGTGACATACGCACAAAGTGGATTGTTTTTTTTTCATGCAACACGAACCAATCAAAGGTCGCACACTCGATGGACACAGCTGTCCGCCAGGGAGAGATAAGGTACACTGCTGGGATTCGAACCCGCTACCTTCACACTAAATCACCAGCGCCTTAACCGACTGGGCTACCTCTCCCACAATGTAATAATAAGAAAAAGAAGACAACATTTGATATGAGGACTGCGTGCGAATTTCTTAACACAAAGCGACCCTTGAAAAGGGGTATGAACCCTACCGGTAAGAGATGGAATAAATATAAAGTGTTAATACAAAGTTTATTTTAGTCCCCTATCGATATTAGTGAAATCGTTACTTATCCGTGGAATTTCCTTCCTATTATAAGCATTATTATGTGCATTTGAACAACTGCGGTGAAGGAGTTATATTACAAGACGTTAGACACGATAGTTGAAAGGTGAGGATGTGGCCTAGTGGTAGGTGGGTTAGTTCACATATCGCGTGGTTGCATGTTAGATTTATACTCTGCCTGAATGAGGAGTAGCTACCACAAAAACGGTCTGCAGATGAATTCACTTGTCATTTACATTGTCTATAAAAATTATTCTATACATTATCGAAGCGCCACATGGAGAATTCTACTTGCAATAGTAAAATAATCGAAGGTATCTTCTACAATTAGGTGACAATTGCGTACACAAGACAAGGGTTTGAAGAGAGAATTAGCGTTTGTTCGTTGACGATGCTGTAACGACCCACAATGAAAAAATATAGTGAAATTGAACGTGTTCATGATGTCCCACACTAATAGCGGCTTTCACGAGATCCTACCTAGACATTTTAACTATGAGGCAGAATCTGCGGCAGAACGAAGTACTTCTCTCAATATTTGACTGAACTATGTGATTCATTCAAAGGAACGGGTTTGGTGGAAATCTCTTTTATAAATGCTCTTAAAACTATCGATTATGAGAGTATTACAGAGCTCTACAACAATAAAACAAGTTTAATATGCAGAACTTAAAAAATTGATACATTAGCAACTACTATGTCAACTCCTCAGGTACCCAAAATGATTCATTCGAACCTTTAGAAACTTTACTCTATCTTGTCATGACAATGTCCGCAACAATTGTTGGAAACAAGTGGTCTTTTGCAAATGACGAAATTCTTGATAGTTACAAATTTGCATATACATTTGCAAATGTTTGTAAACTCATTATATCCAAACATTTGGTTATCATACATGGATATCATCGTCTAATATTGGATTATAATATTTATGGGAGAATTAGTTAGCGGACGTGGGTACACAAACTGATACATTTACAACAAGGGCAACACCACAATAACGACCACGAAGATTCGGTGGTGTAACTAGTTTAAGCACTCCTCCAGTATGTAAAAATCCAAGTAGCGGAAACTTTAGTTCAGGAATAGGAGCATGGCACTGTTGAGAAGTATCTTTAGTCGTGTGAGTCTCACAGTTCATTATCGGAGTACAGAGGTTGAAAAGTACTTCGTAATACGAACCAGTGCGGAATCTTTCATATAATATTTCAATGTAATGCTTTTCGATATCCACATTAAAGCCTTTTGGATAACAAACTTCTTGTTCGATGACTAATAACGAAAAGATTTCTAAAACTAAAGAAGCCTCTTCACCACTTTGAGGAGAATGTTCTTTAAAAACAGCAAATCTATCACAACACTATGAAGAAGCAATACGTTGTAAACGTTATTTCAAGTAATCAAAATTGAAAACAGGTTTTAAAAAACTGATGAGATATAAGGTTTCCTTATTAAGAGAATACGGTAAATAGCTGACGATAATTCAAGCTTCAGGGTATCGGCCGAAGCGGGCTTAAATTTGGATGTGATTGAGGAACCATAAGAGTAAGCACGACGTCGATCTTGAGAATGATAAAATCCTGTAGAAGAATACCGATGATTGTGGGAAAATCTTGTACGATGTTCATGGTTATTGTGTTGTAAGTCTTGATTTTGAGGAGTAAACTGATGAAGATTTTAAAGCTGTCTTTCGACTATCTAATGCGATTTTTTGATCTTGTGATTATCATTAATATTATATGTCATGTTTTTCTATTAAATATACAACATTGGAAACTAACTTTCGTTAATATTAATATTATTATATTTCCTAATATTAAAGTATATTGTACAACAGTAAAATTTAAGTAAAAATATAATTTTATTATGAAACAAAACATTTTCTAACGTTCAATACATTTTCTCATTTCACTAACTTGTCTTCAAATGTTTTAATTGTATCAGGACATTCTCTAATGGAATAAAATTCTATCATTCCACTGAATTATAAACATGTCCAATATAGAATGTCTCGTTGATCATAGTAATCGGTAAACCACTTAATGCTTAACTGAATTAATATATCATTCTCTGCATCATATATGACCACTAGCGCTGTTGTGGATTACACACTTTTATCATATAAATGGATATCCATATTTCACTTCCAGAACTATAGAAAGAGAGAGAGAGAGAGAGAGAATGTATGTGTGAGTATGTGAGCGAGAGGGAAGAATAGGGAGAGTTTTAAAAAATCACTCAAACGATTTCGCGATAAGGATACTTGCGATGTTTACAATAAATCATATCCCTAAATAAACAAATTCCCTAATAAGAGAAAAATGTAAAAACACTTTCACATCGCCGATCTAGATTTCGTATTCTTCATCAGGACAAAACATAAGAAAACAACACAATAATAACAAATACAACAACTGACGGATTAAAAAAGTGAATAGTGAATATAATACAATAACTAGATTCATATAAGAAAATAAAATGTAATTATGTACAAATTCATTATTGTACTAATACGCTTAGTAAATCAATAAACCTTGTTCAACAATTCCAAACCAGAAGGTTTTTGAGATTCCGATTCTTACGAAATGTATAATGTGATTTTAAATTATATAACTTGAACAGATGTGAAGCTTTCAGATTAGTTCACATGTTTTACACTAAAAAGTAAACTATTTCTAAATTGTCAAACATGTTTTTGCTTATTGATATTTCTGTTTCGATACTTTTCCTTGAATCTAATTTTTTTGTTTTTCGACTGCCATAAAACTGAAGTTATCACTGCAATGAAAGTTGAACTGCCACTTACTTGTCTTAAATGTTTTAATTGTATCACGACATTCTCTAATGAGAGAGAGAGAGAAAGAGACAGAAAGAGGAGGAGATAAAGAGAGAAAACTTTCTCTAGCGTCACTGACCCAGGCACTAGAGAGAGAGAGACAGAGAGAAATAAAGAGATAGAAAGATATAGAGTAGAGAGAGAGAGAGTGAGAGAGAGAATTCACCAGCTACAGAAACCCAAGAAACCACACAATCCAGAACAGGTGACGAAGGTTCCCAAAAGGCAACATTTAATTCAACCCGACTGCCAGGAGACCGAACCACCCAAGAAGAACAAGCCCACACTCTCAGAGACATGAAAGCGTTTAGAGACGTAATTGTCTGCATTTCCCTGCTCAGAGAATATTAATCAACTCCGCCCAGGCGCCCCGGCACTCTATCGATTTTGGCCCTTAAGGCATCATCAGGATCACTACGTCCCCCAACAGCAGACAACATCGTATGGCACCCGCAGAAGAACTCAACTCCATTCACTCCAGATAACACGATCCCAATCGATGTCCATGACCAGAAAACAACTCTCCCCCATTGGCGGCACTGACTCATGACAATTTGCCCAGGTACTGGGAACAAAGAGAGGAGAGATAGAGAGTGAGGGAGAGAAGTCTACGGCTACAGGCACCCAAGTAACCCAGAACAGGTGATGAAGGTTCCCACGAAGCGACACCCAACTCAACCCGACTGTCAGGAGACTAAACCACCCGAGAAGAACAAACCCACACTCCCGGAGACGCGAAAGCTTTTCAAGACGTAATCGTCCGCATTACGTGCTCCAAGAATACAATTCCACTCTTATCACGCGACCCGGAACTCACCCGACAATAACAAACCCACACTCTCAGAGACGCAAAAGCTTTTCAAGACGTAATCGTCCGCATTACCCTGCTCTGAGAATAATAATACACTTTTCCAAGGCGGCCTGGCACTCTACCGGTTTCGGCCCTTAAGGCCACTTCGTCCCCCAACAGCAGTCAACATCGGATGTAACCCTAGCAGAAATCAACTCCACCCACTCCAGAAAACGTGATCCCAATCGATGCCCATGACCAGAAAACAACTCCCGCCTGGGGCCACTGACTCATGACAACTTGCCAAGGTACTGGCAACAAAGAGAGGAGAGAGAGAAGTCTCCAACCACAAGCACTTGAGCAACCACGCAATCCAGAACAGGTGATGATGGCCCCCAAGAAGCGACACCTAACTAAACCCGACTGTGACCGAACCACCCGAGAAGATCAAACCCACTCTCCCGGAGACGCGAAAGCTTTTCAAGACGTAATCGTCCGCATTAGACTGCTCCGAGAAAAATCCACACTTCCCACACGGCCCAGAACTCACACGAGGTGTCCTCTGGAGTCACTGACTCAGGCACTAGAGAGAGAATGGGAGATATAGAGAGAAAGGTGTCTTCTAGTGTCACTGACTCAGGCCCGCACACGGTGACCCTTATTAACACAAGGAAAAACAACAAAAATAGGAAGAAGCCGAGCCGACTTTCGTGTAATAATTCATCAGGGCTAAATTGGAATAATAGAAAACAGCATTTATTTAATACATAATAAATCTTTTAGATTACGGCTCCGATTAAAGGAGCTTACATTATCAATACAATTACGTAATAATGCACTTGTTGACTGACTGTATGGCAAAGTGCAGTAAATAGGATAATTACATTCAATAATATTAAGGAGATGTTGAGAGAGATGAGGAGAAGGGAGAAGAGGGAGAGAGAGGAGCGAGAGAGAGAGGAGCGAGAGAGAGAGAGGAAGAGAGGAGGGAGATGAGAGAGAGAGAGAGAGGAAAGAGAAGAGTGAAAGGAGATGAGAGAGAGAAGAGAGAGGAGCGAGAGAGAGAGGAGGAAGAGGATGCTGAGTTGTATTTTCCCCTTTCCCAGTCTTTAATGCTGCTCTCTTATGGTAATTTATATGAGTTATACGTTCTTGATATTTCTCAAATTGCTCAGACTATCTCATTGCAAACACACCTGTGGCATTAGAGCGCCCCAGACCCAAAAACTAATTCATAAAAGAGATACTAGAACTTACTTTTCTACATATTTCGATATACGGTTATATAGCTTGCGAGAAAAGGAGTGTTCACTAGTCAATTATCTGACGGAAGAGGCATCCACAATTACGAATATAACAAAAAGAATTTGTAACCCACTAAGCAATGCAAAAAACAATACAGAAAAGACGAAAACTAGAATAAGATGCGCAACATTCCAGCTGCCAGAGTAAATACGGAAGACAAACAACAAAACTCTTGTTTATTCAACTGCGTTAAATTTGTTCCACATTTAAAGTAAGCTAAACTGAGCCGTAGGAAATGATGGGTATAGCCTGAGCTGTCTGGCTGGAAGTATTGTATATACATACAACAGATATGCTGACAACTCCATTACACGACAAAGAATAATTAATGAGATTAAGAGAGAGTTAACCATTGAAATGAGGCAAAAACTGAAACACATCATGTTTGCAGATAATAAATATTATGGAGAACAACAAGTGTTGAAAGAAGACAAAAGGAAATGTGAGGCGAGCTTGCTTCAATGGGTTCTGTCTACCTATCCCAATACACCGGCTCAATGTCTGCATTATTTGGAAAAATATATCGATTCCCCCTACTTTTCTTTACGTCGCGTGCGACTGATAGGCAAACTATGTCAATGTGAACATAGACTCTAATTACATTTAGTTGTCGGGACAGATTATATGCAACTCACCAATATTGGAGTGTTTAAGGAGGCGACAGATTCTCGCCTCTCTCTCAAGTTTTTGCATATCTGAAATGACAACAAGAAGGTATACGTCTTGTATACGTCTCAAGACAGATAAAGGAAACAACATTGATTAAGAAGAGCAATAGTGCTTCCTAATTCAACTGCGTTATCATTTACACGATCCATTCAACAGAGGGTTAACATATACTTCCTAGTAGGACCAGTATTCTACACAAATAAGTAAACATAATATACTACATATAGCCGTTTAGTAGTTTTCACATGCTAAATTAGATGTCTAGATCAAGCACATGTATCGATTGGTATTAGTCATAACGAGCAGAACGAATTTTCGAGGACATTAGCATTACAGTATAATGTAAAATTAATTATAAAAATGAAATAAGTGAAATGTAATGTAATGAAAGAATTAAAATGAATCAATTTAACATATGTCATCAATATTTGACGAGATCTAATGATAACATTTGACGAGATATGATGATAACATTTGACGAGATATGATGATAACATTTGACGAGATATGATGATAACATTTGACGAGATCTGATGATAACATTTGACGAGATCTGATGATACTATTTGACATGCATTAAAATGTTTTGCATGACATGCATTAAAGCTTATGGTCTATAGATCTGAGGTATATGTTTGAACTATAACATATTTTATATAGAAAACAGATATAAAAGTTAATTGTCGTAAACATTAATTTATGCAAAATTCGTTAAAATGAATTAAGTTTAAGGGTGAATTTCGTAATGCATTTTAAAATCAAACACAAAAGATATTTCATTGCTTGACAAATTCATCAAACAAATTGGTCACACAATTAGCAACATGCACCAATCACATAATAAACAACATGCACCAATCACACAATAACCAATATGCACCAATCACTCAATGTACTAACCTCTGGCAGAAAGTCGTTTTGTGTTAATGATTTTTGCGGCAAATTCCAGGCCCGTATCCTTCTGGAGAGATCGTCGAACGATAGAAAATGCTCCACTAGATAGAAAGAATAATGACTAAATTCAATATAAACATATAATTAAAATTATTAAGATATGGTAAATTTTCACTTCCATAGTGAGGATGTTTGCATATGATAATAATGTATATTATTAATTCAAAAGAAAATGTTGGAAGAACTTGATAAAACTAAAATTGTATAAAACTTGAATAACAAAACAGACTAGATGCGTTAAAGTACATTATGAAATGTATAAACGTGATAAATGAATGATTTAGAATAAAAGGATTTTCATATGAAAAATAGAAATGGCATGCAATCTTTTCCTTCCCTAAAGTTTTCATAGAAAAACAAAATAAATCTAGGTAGTTAAAGTCGTTTTCAACTATTAGATTGGTAATTATAATCTTTTGAACTTTTCTATAAAAATTATTCATATTACCATACATAGATTTCGATATGGTCACAGAAATATTTAATAATACATCAAAACAAAATTAACAAGACAAGAGATTTAATCCGTTAAAATAAGACTTCTCTGGATTTTGAATTGTATTTCTTGCGAATAATAATATTGATCAATATATATTACCTGAGTCGTAAGAAAAGTAGTTTGTATAACGTCTAATACAAACACACATAAAATGACAGTATTAAATAAATAATACTTTAGTCCATAGTTATTAAAAACATTATTGACATGTGGGACAGAAAAGATACAATAAACAGGATGAAAATACCATTAAATAAAAATACAAGTTGATCAGCCATGGAAATACAGCTATGTATTAACCATTTCGGAGACGGACTACTCATGTAGAAAGATTATTTTTTATTGTAATAAGAATTATTTTTTACTGATTAAGTAATATCTATATGATTTCTAATTATTTTAGATTACTATCTACATATAATTTCCATTCAATACATATGTATTCCATTTATAAAATAATCCAAAAAAATTATTCTCTGTAAATTTATATTATTATCGGATTTGTGAAACATTTTAATGTTCCAATAAATAAGTAAAAGTGACAGGATGGCTTATCATTAAGAAAAAATGCAACCCTAATAAAATAGTAATATATAGAATCTAGTTTTCACATTAATATATTGAATCTTGATTTATACAAACATCTAGAATTTTCGGCTTCATTGTAATATCTATGGTAGATGATCAACATACATGTGATACAGGGATCAATATACATGTGATACAAAGATCAATAGACATGTGATACAGGGATCAATAGACATGTGATACAGGGATCAATAGACATGTGATACAGGGATCAATAGACATGTGATACAGGGATCAATA
>JAUZND010018174.1:0-26529 GCA_034780555.1 Coelogynopora nodosa | reverse complement strand
GAATTTTCACACATTTGGGGAAAAATATACTTGAATATACTTGAATTTTATTTTGGAAATAGTGTGGCCACCCTGTAGCCCTAATATTTTAATTATAAATATTTGCTTTATAAGGTTTTAATTTTATAAAATGATAAAAATATAAATTAATTTACAGTACAAAATTGTAATACATATTTATTTATATTTTATATTACAATAAATGTTTAACTAACGGTTATATCATCGCCTTTAGTGCTTGTTATTTGTTTAATTTATTATAAGTAATCATACTATTAGTAGTATCCTAATTTATATTTTTTATATTGTTATAATTAATTTAAATATTTTATGATCTCATTACTACTTATTGTATATGTTAATATTATATTAAAAAATAGTAAATTATGAAAACAAATTCTTTTAGAAGACAATAAAAAACATATTTGATTAATATGGATGGCATGTTTAATTTATAGAAATGGAAATTGGCCAAAATTTTTTACGATAACATGAAACAACATGATTTATTTCATTTTGATCACTTTATATGTATATTGAACATGTAATATAACATATTTATAATTGAAAGAATGGTATTGAGCAAATGTCCTGGAGAGGAACTGTTTATCTAGTTTACTGAAGGTCACCATATAAAATATAGGGTAATTAATTTTATTACTTTTTATGCATGGTTGCATATTTTTATGCATACATAACCATACATGTCTTATAAAAATTTATTTTTGGACTTTTAATTTCTTTGAATAACAAATATTTTATTTTCTGATTTAAGCTTTGATAATGTAATTATAGAAATTGATATATTTAATTTAAGATGGGTGTAATATTGAGTTACTATATAATTATACTATATTTTCGCATCAATATATACAATATATTACTAAAGAAGTATTTTTCGCTTTTGGTTATGCATATACAATTTATTATATTATTTGTCTTAGTACTCGTATATATTTAAGTAGTCTCTAGGTTTATTACGTAATAATTAAATTCAAATTAAACACCCATAATGGTAGCAAAAAGTTGTATATTTTGTTTAATATATTATTTATTAATATGTGATATTTAATATGTTCTTCGTAAGTCATTAGTATTATTAATTTCAGTTATTAACAAATTACGGTTTTTGTAATGCAAAAGCTTAATTTTAAACGTTAAAGTTGGTTAAACTACAGATCTACCGGCTCTAGTCAATACTGATTTAACCACTACACCGAATGAAGACGACCAAAGTACCACCAATATTGAGGCCGGTCTTTCCCGGGAGGATATTCTCAAGGCACTGAAAGATATTAAAGCTGATGATGTCAGAAATCCAGAGGTAAAATCCAAACCATCTATGCACTGGAATTATTCTTAAAAAGCATGTTGGAACTTTGAATTCCAAAAATATAACGATTTCCTTTTATTTTTTATTATAATTTTCCCATAATTTTTTATGTTATAACTTCATAAAACATTATTTTATTTACTTTAATTAGTTTCATGAAATAATTAGTATATTATCACTACTGAATAGCGAAATTACTTGTAAACAGTTACAATTATAGCGATCGATTTAATGCTTTCTGTTAGTACGTTTACACCATACACTATCTAATAATAAAGTGAAATCATTAATCATTTACATTTAATTTTTAATTTTGTGCTTTTACATATTATAAACTAGATATTAAATCACAATATTCGTTTAAATTATTGTTAATATATCGGATATTCTATATTCTCATACACTATTATTTTTGGTAATCAATTTAAATGAATGTAATAAATGAAACAGTTAATTGGTTTGAGCAATACATAAATATTATTTAGTTATAATTTTTACATAATATATTACTTCGATATACATTTTATAATGTTTAACTTATTATTAAGAAAAACAAGCAGCCGAAATTTTAGAGAAAAAAGATTCAATACTCAACATTTTCGAACACTATTTTTGCCTTGTGTGTATAAAAATGAAAAGTATATTGTATTTGAAAGATTGTTCCAGAGATAATGATATTAAAATGTTTGATTATAAAATAAACGAATAAATAAACTGCACCATGTAAGGTGAGTCTCTATAAAGCGATAAAATTTTAATTATACTTACATTGGGGTAAAATAGACTTTACATATCAACCATACTCACAGCAGACAAAGACAGAACAAATATATTCATAAATGAACCAGGATTCGTACTCATCACAGAAAAATCATAGAATTTAATAAATTTATAGAAATGGGGCAATTTCCTAATGCAAATGTAAAATAATTTTTTATGTGTAAATTTTTAAAATTTTCAGCTAAGTGCGCTCTCTCTCATGTCTTTTATTAATTATATATATATATAAATGGTCCAGATTGGATGACCTAATATCGACTACTGAGCAGCAACCAATGTTGTTTACACACTTTGAAATAGTCAGATTGGAGAACCCGTGATACAATTAATATTGTTTGTTATATAATTTGATCTTTTAAACATCCTGGGAAAAATTATAAATCAGTACAAATGATACTGAGAAAAGCGTACGAACCCTTAAATGAAAGCATTCTCACCAATAAACTCAAAACATATATCAATCGATCCATAAAATAGGTGAACTATTTAATTTACTTACATATCTCTAGTTTTTTTCATTTTCAGTTGTTTTAGTGTTTTAATTAATTTAAGTAATGCAGTTAGGTATAATTTAAAATCTTTTTATAGCGGTTTATTTTGCAGAGTATACTTTATTTATACATTTATTTTATAATTATGCAGTTTTTTTTAATTAGAAGGAGTACACACATACACAAATAATTCAAATTCTCACTAAGGCAGGAACAATGTTCCGAACATTTTGTATATTCAGTATTTTTTTAAATTCAGTAGTAACCCGAATTATTTTTTCCTTATATTATGCTATGCGAGAACTACACTTGCTATAATCAATTCGATTACATAATGTAGCGTTTCGATGACTGGACTAAAATATTTGGCAAGATAAAAAACATGTTGGTTTACCGACGCTTTGTTTAATCCTGTATGACTCATTTTTAAGCTCTTATTTCGTTTGCATGATTTATTTGGGATGTATGACGTATGAACTAGAGTAATAGTACCGCAGCATATTATTTGTATCCGCATAATACTTACAGCGGCTGCAATAACCACATTCTTCATTTGGTGATCTTTGAAAGAACACTACATTATTTAATCATTCTGCAATTTTTAACCAGATTAGCATGTACGAGGAAGGGTTTACTGGATATTAAATGTAATGACACATTGTACTTGTCGTATCATTTGTTTAATGATCATCACATGCTTACCTTCGAATTTATTCATTTTATATGACTAATCATTCTATTATGATTAATAATTTTAAAATATTCGTTTTATTGGATGTAATAAAAAGAGCTTAGTTGATAATTAAAACTAAAAATATACAAAGTTATTTAAAACGACTTCATTTTATTGTTTAAATTGTAACTTTCGCAGCCCTAAATAATTATGCTTTATAATTTACTTAAAACCATACTACGTATGTACTATCTGTTACGCTGCACAAGAAATACAAAACTGTAAATTTTAACATTCGTATGATGAATTTAAATTAAACGATTAAACGAAATAAATATTAATACCTGTCTGTACATTTCTACACAGTTTTCATACAGACTACTCACCTTCGACTTATAATATATATTTTTCATAGTGATAAGCAATAACTAGGTTTGTTCTCTGCAATAAATAAATAGTTTTTATTTATTATAAATAAATTAAGAAATTGATCGTAACGTTTATTCATCTTCAGCGCGTTTTTGCAGATTATGTAGCTGAGGTTACAATAAAGCCCATGACGATTCTTTTTATATGTGAAACACCTTTTACCAGTTTTACCATTTCACAAATCAATAACTAGAAATATCTACTTGGCGAATAGTGCAAATTTTGAACTCAAACTCTGAACTTTGATGAAACGATATGCCGGTTTTTAACAAGATAAGACATAATGACATAGTTATTCATAATTATATATAGTGTACAGAAAAGTCACAATTTTCTTCAATTAATTTTAAAATTAAATTTTCAATTGAATAGCACAATGTATCATATAACTAGCAGGTGTCCCCGGAAGAGATCAAATCGAAATTTAGATCTTACGCTGAGCTGAAGGAGGAACTCCAAAAGATGAATATGGCCGTCAAGACCGATCAGGAGATTATAACCGACCTACTCGTCGAGTATAACTCTACAACCCTCCCGGGCAACGCCAGCGTCCAGAGCTCGCGCCGTCTCACCATACTCACCGACATGGAGTACTATTTGCATCAGATCGACAATGCCCGGTTCTTCGCAGACAATGGTGGCCTCGACTTGTTAATTAGGGTCATCAACTCCACCGACAATGGGCTGCTGAGAAGTGAGGCGCTCTATGCGCTGGGCTCGGCGGTGCAGAGGTGAGTGAGAGGGCTCATGCAGATCTTATGCAAGTGTGAAAGTTACAGCAGTTAGGTCACATGCTAAACGTTTTTAGTTTCTACTTTTCCAAACAATAAATACTAGTAAATGAAATTACAGTATTGAAGAAGTATTAGATAACATAGATAATACATGAACCTAAAGCCAGGCAAGTCTCTGACACGATGCGAAGCTTAGGTAGGATCCTCATTGTCGTGTTCAAATTCATTTTTGAACACATCCCAATAATTGACAAGTAAGGCAGTTGGTGGTATATAACTCCCCTGGTAACAAAAGTTTTATTTTATAATACGTAGTACATACTACCATTTACAGTAGCACACATTTTCAATACTTTCCTATAACACACACTAATGATAGAAAATACACCAACAACCTGTTTACTTTTTATTGTTTTTTATTCATATAAAACTTTTTTTTGTATACCAATGAAATGGTCATTTTATTTAATGTATTAAATAATGAAATGTAATTGGACCTTGGTTTCTTTCGATGCTTAGGAACCGTAGTGCTCAGTAGTGTTAAACTCTAGATGTTACAACCATCTATCCCTACCCCAGCAACGTGAAGGTCCAGATTCGGCTGCTGGAGCTGGGTGGCCTCAGCGTGCTCACCCGTCTGCTCAGAGAGGCGGCACACCACCACCTCTCCCCGCCGTCCACCAGTGAGGCCAGGCTGGTCAGCAGGACAGTCTACGCACTGAGCGGGTTGCTGCGTCACTTCCCGCTGGCTCAGATGCGCTTCTTACAAGGCGGGGGGGTGTCGACGCTGGGTCTCCTCTTCGCATCGACCTCCAGCTACCCCACCTCGCGGCAGCTGCGGATCAAGGCGGTCACCCTCGTCAGTGACCTGCTCACCGAGAAGGTTGGTTGGTTGGGTCTGTCTGCTCTGTTCTATTAATACTTGTTGTTGATATTCTTAATGCTTTTGTTGTCCTTATAGTGATGATGCGACTTGTGTTTCTTTAAAGTTTTGTTTTGATTTTTCCTTGGGGTCAGTACATATTAGTACAGAGTTGCTTCTTATACAGTACAAAACTAAGAAACACATTATTAAGGTAATCTGATCAGCCATAAATGTAATATTTTTAGTATAGATTATGTAATAAATTGTTCTATAGAATGGTCTATTTAATCTGAGTTTGTTGGTTAAATAAATAATGTTTTTGGTTAATTTTACTTACATTAGTAGGTTGGTAGATTTCATTTTTTAATATTATAATATATTACAGTATTACAAATTATGTTATTTAGATAACTGTTTTATGTTGCATAAACCAATTTTAAAAGGGTTTAATACAAAGTCCTCCACATTAAATAGATATACAACTTAAATTAAGTAATTTGTTTACTAAGTCATAATTTGCAGTCGCTTTACATCTGTACGTGCATGTTTAATCAATACAGAAGTACCAGGAACCATTAGTTTACTCAATTGATAACATCTTATGAATCCCAAATATTATTTAAGTATTGTATTATGCATGTAATTGCCCCGATTCTATAGAAACACAGCTTGTAATATACCTTTGATTTTTATAAATATAACGATGGTATGTACAATTGTTATCCATTATTTTCTGCTCTTTGCCATGACAAGCTGATTGTTAAGCTAATGTTGGCAACTTGTTTATAAACATACTTTTTTCTCATTTTAAAATAGTTTTTATGTTTGCTTTATTTCAGCGAAGCCACGCGGAAAATGCTGATCTGAGTCAATCTATGGACAGAGAGAAGAAGAAACAGTATGATGCGTAAGAGAATTTGATTTTTTACCAACTATAAAATGACTATTTTACCTATATTTATTTAATTGGAATTAATTATCCACTTCATAACGAATGTGTTCATTACTATTGTATCTGTAAGTTACCGGTCCTTGTACCGTATCTTTTTAATACATATCTTTTTGTGTCTCTCTTTTAAATGTCATGAAACAACATTTAAATTATTTATAAAATATATTATGTTATTTACTATCATTGATTTAAAAATATGTTTTATAATAATATTAACTGTTCTTTGAAGTGTTTTTTAAGGTGACTTTTGAAGTAAGCTCAGAACAAAATGAATTTTCTCACAACTTAATGATCTATTGCCACCGTTCTAATTAGCTAAAGAGTATATTTTAATAAATAATTTGAAATATTCTAAAAATTATTTTCAGATCTTCAGAAAAAATTGGATTTATTGTATGATTGATTATCTACATTTTGTATTGAAAAGGGTTTTTCAATTATGAATACAACGGAAACCATGGTCGCATAGTTTTTTGTGTTTTTTTAATTATTATATCAAGTAAAGAGCACACTACTTGTCACAATCATTGTAATAAACACTACTGCAGAACTACGAGCCCTACTATGAATCATTCTAATAATAAAATAGTTGACAACTTGGATATTAATGATTTGAGACCCAATATAAATTTGAGATTTATAGCTGTTAGTTATAGGAATATATAACTATATATTTAAACATAAATTGAGACTAAGAATTTCTACTAGATAAATATGATTAAACTAAATGTTGAAGTTTGAACTGTTTTCATTGTTTGTTCAAATCAAACAATAAATATGCCCAAAAAATAAAACAAGCTGATGATGGTAAAGGTATGCATTCAAAGTGTAAGCAGCATGTATTTCACTATTGACGCAAGTTTTCTAACCTATTGCGCGTGTTACGTAACTGCTTTTATCATATTCTACAATTACGTAATAACTGTTACCTAGCTCAGTTTTTTGTGCGACCTTTTGATTCTGTTATAGTGACTAGTCAGCTAGGGTGGTGCACTCGAGATAAATATGTACACGAAAGGCTTAGTTACGGAAATGTATTATAATATATTATGCGTAGTGTGTATGTATGGTCATTACTAGCGATAGCAGTAATAAACTGAGTATTAATATAAATCTATACTATTTTCTTTTCAGGGGATCAGCATTTCTACATTACGAAACTACTATAGGCCTATATATTTTAGAATGTCTGGTTTAAGTGATTTTATAAAGTATAAATCGTGTTATCCATTTGATTTATAAAAGTGACACATTTATTAATTTTAAAAAATCAGATTCATTATTTATATTATCATCTACCCTCAATTTGTCTAGCACCATATCATTCGAATATAATCTTTTGTTAATTAGTGTAATTTAACTATATGGTGTATCATTGATTACGGGAAATAGTTTTATGGTAAATAATGACTGTCAATTACAATATATATATAATGTTTAGTTCAAACAAATCATTTAAAACATTTAAACAAAGCTATTACCTCCATATCTTAATCTACAACATAAAGAGTAGTAAAATACGTAAACACGATTTTTATTACAAGAATAGAGAATATACACATTGAAGTAAATATATGATGACTTAAAAATATACTAGGCTATAATAAATCAACCAGTTTGTATCAAGCATATCTAAGAAAAAACAAAATAATTTTCACCTCTAAAATAGCCAAAATAATACAGAATATATCAAAAAACAAAACCAAGTTTTTTAAATATGAAAACGGTTATGTTGCTATTTTATGCATTCTAAAAGTATATACAATATACATGTATTCAGAATTTCTATGCTGCGCATATATTTATTAACTATGCTAGGTATCTATATAATATATACAACAACTTATATTATTCTTATATTGTCTATTTCATTGATTTTCGAATTTTACTGTGGAAGCACCTTTATCTCATAATATGTTTTTGCTAGGTTTTTTCTGTTATTTGAAAGATTTCTTACCTTGGTTATATTGTAAGAAGATTTATGCAATTAGTTATATATTGTTATCAGCTTATAATTGGATATATTTGTTTTAGACCAATAATATTTTAATATAAAAAAACAAAAATAGAATGGTTACTGTCTAAAATATAATACGTCATGCTACCTTAACCGACAATCGAAAGAATTAAACTATATCCTTGATAATTTATATAATTGTTTAATAGGTTAACAGCAAAAACCCAATAACATATGCCTCTTCCTCGATCCCTCTCTCTGCAGGGTGAACCTCGAGTCGGCGCTGAGCAAGCAGGGCTGGTGTGACAATATCGTCGCCCTCTTCCAGGAGGCAAGCAGCAGCCCACAAGACCACGACCTGCGGGAGAAGGTGCTCCTGGCCATGCGCTCGGCGATGCCCTTCTGTGGTGCGGAACCCTTCTCACCACTCGTCGACATTCTGGCCAGTCTGAGCTCCGAGTATCGAGCGCAGCTGGCGATCGATGGTGATGACGACTTCTTTACTGGCATGCTCCAATTGATCGGGGACATTACCGCTGGTTTGGACCGCCGGCAGCAAACGGTCAAAGGGGGGCCAAGAACAGATTTGTGAAGGACAGATTTTGTGTGACTTGACTGGGCGCTGCGGAATCTGGTTGTTAACTATTTCCCCTACAATCATTGTGGAAATGGTGGCCTATTGAACTGTTCGGGTCGTTTTGAATTTGTGGTAGCACTTATTCCATTTGTTTAATCTATTTAAGGTTCAAATAGTTGAATGTGTTGAATGAATATTATAGTCAGACACCTTGAACGTTTTATTTAGTTTACTATTTTTTTTTACTAAAACAGTATCTGTATTATATATTTTTTAGTTTCTGTTATTCTGTATAAAGAAATTGTTTCCGTGACACTTTTTGTCATGGCGCAGCTTGACTATGTGTATTTTTTGTATTCAGCCTCATTTTCCTTGTAAATGATATGTACAGTTTATTGTTTATATACAGTTAATTCAACTTATATGTCAATTGTATATATGTTATATTTATTATGGTATATGTGTTTTTAATATATATATTTTGATTTCTGCATTATGATTTCTGTTTTTAATACGAAACAAAATATTATGATTAAAATTTAAAAAGTTTAAATTATGCAGTTGTAAAATATTATTAAACTTCAAAATACTAATTAACTTTTTGTAAATTTCATAAAAGCTGTACCTTATTAATTCCGTTTTCAGATTTTAAAAGTAATACAACATTTTCCCCATGTTCATCGTAGAAAAGTAAATATTTATACAATTGAATAGATTTCATTTCTAATATTTAAAGACGTATGCTAAATTATTTAGTATTTTCCTTAAATATTTTTTATGACAGCTAAAGTTTTTTCGAAAAAAATAAATGCCGTTTATACCGGGAAGACATTAACAATCTAAAATATTTGTTGAGAGTAAGCACTTAACCATATCTGTTTTTTAAATGAAATGATCATTCCAAAATTATTCGCTATTGCAATATTATATTCGAAATAAATAAAAATATATCGCGGTACAGTGTACACATGAAAATTAATTCTCCGAAAAAATGATTGCGCCTGTATATATGTGAATCAGTCGCGTGTAATTAATAACAATACTTTTGTCAATTTAAATATATTAAAAATATAAGATATACATTTCTAAATACATTATTAGTTTTTAATATTTTTACATTAAAGATACAACTCAATTGTTAAAAGTAAATAATCCTAATTAAATTTGTTTCAACATAAAGATACGGTTCCAAAAATAAAATCGTAAATTCAACCACCCTAATATTTCATAGTTTCGACGTGTAACATGTATATTATGTAATTGACAGTAAATGCAACATTTTATTATATTTTAATATATGAGTTTATAAAATAATAATTAAAAACAAATCTGTGTTTGTATTTTCATTGATCCAATTAATGCTGGGTCAAGTTTTTACGATATATTAAGAACGAGACTATAGATGATTACAAAATAATATTTGATAAGTTTTTCGATTAAAAGCAAAGTCCATTAGGTCATACAAAAATTGAGGATAAACTTAGGGCACACATTAATAGCAGTTGCAGCACCATATAATTTTTGAGATTGACAGATTGCTGAGGCGAATCTTTCTTACAAAAATGGTACGTGAAGCAACTGTGAACTCTCAGATATAATATGTTACAATATTATAAGGCTTGATAACTTTGCAAATAAACAAATTTGTGGTTCCGTAAACTGTGGCTCGTGGTTATGTACGATTGGTGCTGGATTGATATTTTATGCAAATTATAATAATAATAAATGTAATATTCTTACTTAGTTCCAATTAAATCTTAATTTTTAATGATACATAATACATAAAATACGAAATTCGGAAAATTTATAATTTAATTAATGAAATTATATATTGGTCTCATTGTTTAAAATAGTATATAATGTAATTATATATTAAGTTTGCATGCTAATCACCGCAAACTCAAATGACAATCACATGACATCTCACTACTAGCGCGCTTGTTAATGACGGAGTCGACTGTCCAGAGCGGTTCATATCATACGCACTTAGAATAGGGGCGGATCTAGATATTTGAAAGGGTGTTGGTTTAAGTTTTTAAAATGGTACATTTGTTTGTCAATTTTACAATCATGCCAAAAAAGGTTCGAATCCCCAAACTTCTCCCTTCCGCTCGCAGTTGTCCCATTTTTGCTGTAATATGCAAGCAATTAATATACCGTAGTCATGAATTTCTATTTGCAAGGGTACACGGTGATCCCATGAAGTGGCACCCATGGTATCTATTCAAATAAGGAGTCTATATACTCTATAGGGTGAATAGAGGAAGGCCTCTATATTAAAGTTACAATTATGAACTCATGTCAGTTTTCTTAGTAGTACAATCCCCATATTAAATACACAACTTTTAATGTTATCATTTACATAATTAATATTTAAGAACTAATCATTATAATGTCACATAGCTTTACTGTTAATTATCAATTATATTGAATAATAACAATAAAGCCAGGTATTTATTTAATTTAAGTTATTTTGTCATAAATTGCAAACCAAAAAATAGCAAATTGTGTTAAATGTTAACAAATATAGAATCTTATAATCTTATAATCTAATACATATCATTATAAAAATATAATTTATTTAGTGGTGTGGTATTCATTCAAATTTTGAAATTAAAACCAAAATTTTAAATATTAATTTTCTAAAAGATTTTACAAATTACTTTTCCAAATTAAACTGTTATGATATCGTCGCCCTTCTAGTAAACTGACATATGTGCTTTCTGCCAAATTATTGAAACACATACTTTATGTTGCGTTAATTTTAAATTACTAGAAAATATTTTAATTGATGAACTTACGTATTTGTAAAATATTTTATTAAGAATATATAAAATGTAGGAAATATTTGTTAATATAAAATATTAAATATTTTAAAATGAAACTCATTTATGAAAAATACTGATACGACCATATATAGAGCTATAATTACTACTATATTAAGAATATATTTAAGAATATTCAATATCTTTGGATACGACAGTTTACTGGAAAGGTGGGTTTGTTAATAACTGTCTAGTTTATGTTTACATTTTTAGTATATGTTAAAAATAATATTTCACTATAGTTTACAACTTAAAAAATATGTATGACGTAGTAGAACGTAGTATGAACCTATTACTTACATAATATAGAATGTAAAATACAGAGACATTTTTGGTTTATTACAATGCTAAAAAATTAAAAATTTAAATGTGTCATTTTAATTCATGTGGTTTGTTTAGTGGGACATTTTATTCTTTTATAGATACAAAATAAATTGATACTAGGCTAGATAATTGAATGAAAAAGATACCAAAGTTATGGGTACATTATTTTAAACATGATTATATATTTAATTAAAAAAATATGGTCAAATATATAAACAAATATTTGTTTAATGTTATTATTTTATTCAAAAACTTAATTTATTTTGAATACCGCAAATATATTATATTGCATTATTTGAGAAATAATTGTCCAATAACCTTAATCCATGTAATTGAATATATGAATGCATTTTTTAAATATAATATTTTGATTCTGTACATTTTAAAATCAAGAAATGTATGGATATTCCATTCTTATGTTTGATATTAGTCGAACTTTCTTTATAATTTTCACAAATATTTAATATATATAGCCTATAAATGATATATTATATAAACATTTATATTTAATAATAATTTCACAGATAGTATAACAGACTTATAATAATTTCATGTTTACATCGATAGAAACACAGTAACTTATCCTTCCACAAACACGTCCAGGGTTTTAATAATATCTAGACAAAATTGCACGACATTTGTGATTAATTAGATCAACAAAAAATGGCTGCTTTAGAAATTGTACATACATAATAATTTAGAGTAAAAATTATAATTTTTACATAACAGAAAAGGTGTTTCTTTGATTAATTAACACGATATATATATAAGGAACGGTCATGTGGGGGTTTAAATTACATGTAGTTCACTTAATCATTCGTAATGCAAAAATGTTAAATTTGATTTAATTGAGGCTGATTATCGAATAATTTTAAAGAAAAATTTCCAACGGATGAGTAAAAGTAACGTCATAATACACAGTTCCATTTAAATAAACTTTATTTTCTGCGTTTATAAAATATCCGTTTATTACTATCAAATTACTTTTCATATTCGTTTTAATTAAATTAATGGTTGACATTTTATAATGTTAGTATTTACTGTTAAAGTGAGGTTTTAGAATATATTATAATGCAAATATTTTTCAGCTATTTAGTATTTTTTACTGAAAATTTAATAATTTATTTCTTGAATCCACATATTGTATATATCAAAAAGTATGACAATTCATAGTAATGTTAAATCTGTATGATTCAATATTCCATTTCAACTTGTTTTGACAAATTATAAATACCTTATAAAGATTAGAAATCACTAAAAATGTATATTAATGAAAACGCTGTCAGCATCATCACAGTCAAAATAATAATTTCAAAACAAAAACTATAAAATTAGCGACCGATAAATAATGAGATGATTATATCAAATGTAAACATTGAAATGTAAACACTGAAAACATTAACATGCAGACATGTTAAAATTAATTAGTTGAATCATTTCTGAATTACAACCGATTAAAATACATATGTAATTTTACAATCCCTCAGCCATTTTAATGTCAAAATAAACAATTTTCTAATTTAAATTATATTTTTTATAAAGGGAAAATAAATAAAGTACATAGCATACATAGCAAGCATACATAGATTAAAAATAATAAGCACAAATAGATTATATATTAAAGTACACAAATGAGGAGAAATCAATACAAATTTTATTAAAAAAATCAACGTTCGTACTTACATAAAAAGTGATAAAAGAATTAGTTATACGTATATATCATAATTTTTGTAACACTCTTAGTGAACATTTTAAACGTAAACGACATTACAAAAAATCATTAAATATTGTTCATGTCAAAAAATGTCCATTGCTGTCAACGACTGATTTGAAAATGAAAACAATAATAGTATGTAAGATTATAGCAATGTAAAACATACAAAAAATTAAAGTATTTTTTGACTTTTTAAAAACATTAATAAGCAATACATGTGAAATAAAACAGCGTATAATTCCATCAAATTTTTAATAAATAATGATATGCAAAACGAAGTTTACTTTAACATTTAAAATGATTGGAGATACTTTTTAGTATTAAAATTTAGTTAAAAAAGACACCATTATTCAATACAACAGTAAAAAAATAAAAATCATACAATACATGTTATAAAGTGTTAAAGCATTTTTGAAAATATTTCTGTTACATAAAAAAAACGTAAGCCAATTAGTTATCAAATTAAGACGTAATAATAAGATACTTTGCATGAGGGTGTTAAAGGAAAATGTTACTACTGCTTGGGACATACAGTAGAGAAAAATTAATTATGGTAGCACGGACAATGCAATTTTATTATTTTTATCGTATACAAGGCTGCTTGCTTACCATAAAGGAGTTTAGGAACTGATACACGCACAAAGTTAAGTCAATATAATAATAATCATCATATTTAAAGCATTTACTTGTTTGGAGAACGAAAGCTTTAAGATAAGTGAAATTACACCGTGCAGTTTTTAAGTTACAAAAACAGGTGAATTGAAGTTAATATAGTTACAATAAAGGTAGTATCTATTAACAAATTTATACTGGAAGCATGATTGGGGGCAGATGTATTGTTTTCCAATGGAGATTTATTAATGGTTTGTTCTTTTGTTAATCCTTCAGTTTCTGGAATCCTTTGTTGGAAATAATCCTTTGGCAGATCTAATGTAAATGATCATACAAAATATACAAATTAAAAAAATTATATTCGATATATATAAATGACAAAAAGATAAATTAAAAATAATTATACTTAAATAAAGTTGGGATTTTTAATATTCACTCAAATAATAACAATAATAATTATTATTAATAATAAATAAGTGAAAAACTAAATTTATAAATGAAACTATTATTTTAGTGAATAATTAATTTTAATTTTCATATATTATAAATTACATGAAAATAATTGTTGATTAATAATATAATTAAATATTTATTTATCTTTTGATTCACGAAGTAATGAATTTTCCATTGCTTTCCTACAAATAAGTTTGTTTCTCTTTTATCTGATACATTTAAATAACTTTACAATTTAATATACAATTTAACATCCATTTAATGTCAATAAACTAATATATCTTGTTCAAAAGTTTTCTGATATTAATAAACTTAAAAAGAAATAACAAATAAATGCTATGTGAACCTCCTTATAAAATAAATGAAAACAACGGAAACGTTTATTAAGGAATTACATATAAGTTTTTTATGTCAGACTAGAATATAAAATCAAATTTACCATATTTTTGGAAAGCGATAGCCGTGACGTCAATCCACCAGGCTTGATCGATATTGTACGTGACTTTGAACTTATCCGTAACAATGGGAGTTTCACACACCATGAAGCCATGATCTTCAAGTAAGTAACTTGGTCCGTCTCGTAAGTAATTTCCACATCTTACCCAATCAAAATTCGGAGATCGACCGTAAACGGTCAGATTGCCAACTGTAATAGAAGGAGTATATTTGAGCTTCTACAATGTTTTTACTGTAACAATTTAGGCTAGATATGAAAAAATTTAACGAAGTTCTTTGTCAAAGAATATCCAGCGTTTTTCATGAAAAATATATTTAGTTTAGGAGAATAGTGTCTAGATCAAAATGGACATGTCAAATAAACATTTTAAACAATCACAATTGTTTATATGTTGTAACGTTCAATTAAAATAAATTTTAAATTGAAATGATACAATTATACCATTATTATATCGGAAAATCATAAAGATTATTTAAATTTATTGTTTCAATTTTTATATAACTGTATGATAACTAGATGGCTTTAAATGGTCACCAAAATTACGTAATATTTTCGTCAATACTGTATAGGCAACTCAGTTGTTCGATTTTGTATTATAATATTGGCACATGGACTTTATTAGAGAATTAATGTACCAAATGTCATATACTTCACACGTAGAGTTTATAGTAGAGCTTAGCCGTGAGCAACTTAATCGAATTTTTTTATAAACATTAACTTAAATTATAACATGTTTTTTGTTAAAGAGATATCTGTATTTTTATACAGTTTTAATTAATTGAGTATTAATTTGCGAGAAATAACACATTTTATTATGTGAGATAATTACATTTTAACAGAAATAAAATAATTATATATATTTATAAAAAAATTATTTTGATTACTTGAATATAATAAAAATCTTGTAAAACATAATTCTTATAATTAAAAACATTTAGAGTAGTAAACGAGACTGCGGTAAGCAAATGTTTGGAATCAAATATACAGATACTCACTGAGATGGTTAAAATATCCAATAATAATAATAATAATAATTATAATAAAATGACGACATATTGTCATGCTTACTGTATAATGATATATATATATATATATATATGCACATTGAGTAATAAAAAGTTATACTCTGTAGTAAGATGAGGAATTACAATAATATTTACAAATTAATTAAATTAAATAACAATCAATATATTAATTTAATTTGCTGTTAGTACTCAGGGTGAAATGTGTACTACGTATAAATGTATCAGTTTTATGCAATTATTACACGTGTAAATATATTACAGTATATAATAAATAAATATATAATATCTATTTAACATAAGCTTTAGTCTCGAAAATAAAACTTTATTATACTCATATGTGCACAAAAAAAATACATATAAATATATTATTGCATACTTACAATATTATAATGCATGTACAAATTAATTGTACATTTGCATAAAAATAGAATTTAAAAGAAATTCACTTGGAAAAGATATACTTTAATTGCTTTAACCGCATAAATGAATAGAAAGCCAGAAGTTCCATTTATTTATTTATTTAATAATTTTGTATAATAAATGTTTTGATTTATAATTTGAAAATTAATTATTATCATTTGTTAAATATATTATTATTTTTATTAAATAACTAGTTAGTTTATTTAGCCATATTGACTAATAATCACATGTTAGCAATTTTTTATATCTATAGTAATCATTTAATATTTATATTACATAAACGATAAACATAAAATATTTTTTTGTATACAATACAAAATAATATGTAGCATAATATAGTTAACTAAGGATTGAAATCATAAATGAACCCCTCCGCAACTATACTAGATCATAAGAAAATTTCTATTCAATTTAAAATCCTAGATATTATATTTCAAAAAGATTTTCTGAGCGTTCAAGACAAACTTAAATATAGTTATAGTTTTCTATTGATTTAGATTATTTTTGATGGTAGTTTTCATTACCTTTAAATAGCCACAGGAAAAATAAGGAGTACTAATAAGTCCCTTGCAATCGATATTTATCCCTCGATAAATATTAATATAAATTATAATATTTACATATTATATGTATAATATTTATCAAATATATTATCAATTCAGATATTTTATTATTATTTTATTGTTTATTTATTAATTGAAGTATATTATTTTTTAATATTATAAATCTATAATAAATATTTTATTTGTTTAATTGTTGAACTTCATAACAAATAAAAAAAGGAAAAAATTAATTGAGAATTTTTTTTTTACTAAAAGATTGTTTGTGTAGATTATACAAAACGTAAATAATATTACTTTTATGTAACTTTCCTGGAATGTTCAGCTTATTACAAATTACCTTATGTTTTAGAGTATATTTGGATCTGTTTCTCTTAGCGAGCCTAAACGTATAACACAATATTGCTTATATTCTATTATAAATTATAAAATTAAAGAAAAACTCACCTCTATTGGGAAGCTTGTATGTTCCACTTAATCGAACTGCCGTAACATTGACAAACTTATCTGTTCGGTGAAAAGATTCAACAGTTGTTCCATTTACCACAGTTACTTTGGCTAATTCGCCTCCAAAACAAACTTCCATTGTTCGCTCATCATCGAGGCAAGTAGGTTTCTGAACTATAAATAAAAACGGAAAACTTTGACATTAGTTTTAGAAACATCAAATGATAATGATAACAAATGAATTACAAATGATATTGAAATAGAAAAAAATATGACAAATGGTAAAATATAATTCTTCGGAAGAAATAATATATATGTTTGTCTACTAGATTTATAAAAATATCGTTTTATTACTATATATATATATATATATATATGTATATATATACAAATTGCAGTAACATTAGGGAAATGTCTTATACTGAATTTTTAAATTATACTCTTTCTCTTTGTGTATGTTTTATTGTTCCAAATATTTTGGTCGTTAAAAATAATATGTTGTTAAATATTTCCAAATAATAAAATCTGTTTTGATATTGTTTTAATATTCTCACATAATCATTGAAATAAACCAAAAAATTGCTATTTAAAAAGGTTAAATATATTATATGGTAAAAATAGTGATAATATATAACTTGGTTTAAAAATATATGTCATGTTTTGATGTCACATAATTAAATTTATTAATACATGTTGTAAGGAATTTAAATATATTATTGATGCAAATAAATCATGAAATATGAATCGTATTTTTCTAAATGTTTTTACCTGTTTAGTTTTTAAACTTATTACGTTTTTTAGATTTAATAAAGAGCATTTATAATTTTACAACTTTTACCATATTTTGGGCTATGATTGGTGATTAATTATTTTGAATAAATTATTACTCTAAAAATGCATTATTATAATTTGGGCTGAAATATGTCAGAAGTAATAGTTTGAGATGTTCATCATTTTGTAGGTTAAATAGGTTAACCTTATAGTTAATTATATAATAGATTATCTAGTTAAGGCTACTGTTAAATAATATAGTTAATTCCAGATTATAAATTCAAAATTTTGAAACAATTATTTATTATTATTATAAAAAAATTGAATTATTCAGTATTCTATGATAATTTCTATAGTCAATTCTATGTTTGATTCTCGTGTATTTCATAGTTAATTATATTGTCAATTCTATAGTAAATTATATACTTAATTTAGAAGATTAATTCTAAAATTTAAAACACATTGAATGATTGAAGGATGAAGTGTTTTTTTTCTATTTAATAATTATAAAAATTTCTCAAATGCGGTACATGCGATATATTGTCACACATTTCGTGGAAATTGTCTCTGCTGGTTGTTTATACAGCAGAGTAATATAACGTTTATTTATATATTACAAAAAGCTTGTTTATTTCGTAGCATTAAAATTATATATTTACATAAAACAGTTTTCTCTAGTCCAACTATATGTATAGAACGCAAATACCAAGTACAAATACTACTGACTATTAATTACGCAATAAGATTATATCAAACATTGCAAAATCGCAACAGTATTAGGTATTGATAAGATATAATAGACACAACAACTATTGCTATAAACACTGACATTCTGAAAAAAAGATGTAGTATGACTAATGACATATCGTTTAATGACATTTTGTTCTGGAATATAACATTAGTGATTGTTTTTTTATTACTTAAAAATATCTATATATTGTAAAAAAGAAATTAAAAAAATAGTAAAAAATTGTACACCAGAATAATACATATAAAAACGTTTTATGATAGCGGAATGTAATTAATCGATATTTGCTTTTTCATGGAATGATCAATGAGCATTTGTGCAAATGTTAATATATGACAATTTGCACTCCATGATAATTTTAATAACACAGGATTTTTCTTAAAGATTAAAAATAGTTCATTTATAACAACTTACCATCTCCAAAAATAACAATATCACATGCTGACAAAGTGGTATTTGTAGCCTCCAGATAAAGGAACCTAGATTTAGCGGTGTTTGAGCAATCAAAATCAATTCCTTGTTGTGTATGCCAGAGACTAGCGGTACACAGTGCACGAATATCTCCAAATAATTGCCCCAAATTCGGACTTGCTTGCGAATCAACGGTGTTTGGTTTGGTAACAATTGGGTCGATTGAAAATGCTTTCCATCGCTGACTGTCTACGTTTTTCTGTGATAACACTCGCAACTTTGAAACATGACGAGGTGATCCAAGATCAAGAATAAGAAATCCGGAAAGAGATTCTGATGTTGGTGGAAATTCTAAGCACTGTCCCGGTTGTTCAACGTAGCTTTGTTGAGGTCCTCCAATAATGTTTCTGTCGTAGCCGGACCCTTGACTTAAACTGATCTTCGGCAGGAATATTCGTTGCAATTGGTTTTGAGCACAGTATGTAAAAAATCCTCTTTCTATTCCAGTCCTTGAGCAGTCAAGGCCACATATGGAAGTGTTGCCGGTGTGAGGTGCACAACTATATTGCCATTTATTATGATAGAAAAACGGAAAGTGACAAGGACCCGTGTGAATCGAGGAAGGAGAAATTGTTAAACTTGTCAGACTACTCGTCGGATAATCCATCAATACAGTGGAGGCTTGGATACATGGAATTTCTGGAAAAGTAAAATTAATATTTTGAATAGAGTAAAATATATCTAACTGTATTATATCATAGCAATAATTTTTTATAGCGACACATTAAAAAATAAGGTTCTTAATCTTATTTAAAATTACATATTAGTCAACCATTAACATAATTCTTTAAACTGCATTTATCTCCAATGATAAATAAAAATAATTAATAGTTCATTCATCTGATTGATCCATTAAACGTGCCAACGTAGCAAACGAGCAAAAGAGAATAAATATTTGTTTAGTTATTGACATTTTAGTTAATAATCAACTATAAGTTGCAACTATCTATACAATCACACTTAAAACTTCGAAAGATATGACATACATTGTTCATCGCAATATAGTTTTAAAATCTAAAAAGGGCAGTATTTTCATTTGAGACACACTCAGGTGGAAGTAAAATATAATATATATTATTTAATCAAAAACATAAATGAATTGGCACTTATAATAAACGTATTCGTTGAAATGAATGCTACATATCTAACTATAGGCGGACATTTTTATTTTTTAAAGCTATAACTTTCAAAAATTGTATATTCTGAAAAAGTTTTAGATAGTATGGAATCGTCTACTTTAGAATAATAATTACACAATAATATAAATTCTTTGTTTAAACGAAGGTTCTATTAATAATAAATAATTAACTTGTAATTCGATGAGAACGTTTGACTAAAGAAGAGATATACACGAGTTTTAATAATTTAAATTATATTAGTACATTAACTAATATTAATTCAAAGCGTTTATAAAATAATACAAAGTAAAAATTTTACCTTTTCTCATAAAATATAATTTTATATATAAATTTCAACATATAAAATGTTTACAAACCATTGATTTTTATATTGCAATTGACTGTGGCATCAGGAATTCCGTCTGGAACACTATCAAAGAATCTGTTAAGTGGACAGTCATATGTAACTCCGGCATCGAGATCTTCAACCTTAATGCTCCTACTATTCCACCCATCATCTGTCAGAAGGTTAAAGGTGAGACTGCTAACTTGTACCTGATAATCGGTAAAGTTGAATGATATTGCTGAAGGCTTGGGGAAATACCTTTCGGGAAAGTCGTGTTGAAGGTTAGCTAGAGACCCAGCTTTGTTGCTGTGAAGAACAATTCTTGGTGACATTGTGGTGTCGGAGTAATCAGAACTGGATGTATAGAAGGTTACTCGGTATCTTGTTTCTAAATGTTATAAAATACACATTAAAGAATAGTTATGAACAACAATCGACTATTTCGTTTTCAGAATAAATTGTGAAGAACTATAACAAACAAATTACAGCCACAATTTACTTAACTTTAAACAATGGAATCAAATATGGAATCAAATATCAAATCAAAAATCAAATAAAAATCAAATATGGAATCAAATTTGAAAACCTAAATACTTATTTTTTATCTATCAAAGTAAAGATTATACATTTTAAAATTTTCCATGGAGATAATTTTGAGTGTGTAGATAAAGTGTAATACTCAGAATTTATAGAATTACCAAATTATAATGTAATGAAAAAGCAAAATGTAAATGTAAAGATCTGAATAAGTCAAATTTTCAATTTTTTATAGTAATTGCAATCGTTAAAATCACGGAGTAATTAATATATAAAGATTTAACTCATATTGATCCGTATGCAAATCAATACTACTAACTTCTTACCCGAAAGCTTTAACAAAATAATGATTTAAAAACTGATAGCAGTAAAATAGTTAATGTAGTAAAACAGTTTTAGAAATACAGGCAATAAATTATATTAACTCTTAAAAATTTAATATAAAATTTAACACTAGTGTTTTTTCCCCCCATTTATATGAAATTTATTAAAATAAACTGTTTTCTATAATTGACAAAATTTACAACGCAATGTATATAAAATTAGCAGTAAGAGTGAAATCTCTATGTATGTATGTATTTTTGAAATTTGATGTATCTTTTAACCTTATGTATTAAACTATATGGTTAATATTATATTGTAACTGTTGATTAAATTGAACTAAAATATAACCATTAAAAAATGGAAATACTTATACATGACTGATAATGGGTGATGAAATAGTAAAATGAATTGACAAATAATAGAAAAATATATTAAACAAACCTTTTAATAAAATGATCTTGCAGGAAACGGTGACATTCCCTCCAGGGGTAAGACGCTTTCCGCCAACAGAACAGATATATTGCCTGAGCCATAGATTATCGATAATCTCAATTCGATCAAACGTGCAAGATTCGGCAACTGAAGGGTTAATTACAGTAATTCTGTCCATATTATTTGTTACCGCATTAACCAAATTTATTACAGTTGGACGTTCAGAAGAGAAGATTAACTTGTTAAGTTGAATCACGGGAGTTTTTTCATTATTATTTTGAAGTATAAGTTTTGGGTTGATTGTACAGCCAGGTCCGTTCCTGGTGTGAAACGTGAGGGTCAGGTTGCTTGCTATAAGTGAAGTAAATAAAAAATATTGAATGAATTAAAAATTAATAATCATTATAGTTTCCTGAACTATCGATAAAGAGATAATACATAATTAAGGTGGTACAGCATATTAACATAATTTGTTTTACGTTGGTCTTACTGAAATGTGATATTATTTCATGTCCAGACAAATTGGAATCACCCATATTAATTTTGTGCACTAGAATAGTACAAATATATGCATTTTTATTGTGTTTACAAATACCACGTACCAATTATAATATATATTATATATTATAATATACCAATAACTAAGCAATGTTTTGATTTATCTAGATAGTCAGAGGGGATGGCAGTATTTTATGTTTTGGATTTTTGCATAACGCATTATATATAGCTTAACATATATTTAAAATGTTTAAAATTAATTAATTAATAAGGCACAATCTAGTCCGCATAAACATGGAAATAAATCTACTAAACAAACAATGAGTATTTTCCAAACATTTTTTTGAAATAAACTTACATTTTAAAATAATTCTATGGAACTTACCGAATTTGTAATAATCAATTGACTTAGGAAGACGCGGCATAAAATATACTTGGACCCTAACCAACCAAATATTGTTGTAAAGTCGGGATAAATTGACTAATGAGCTAATATCAATCTCTGTTGTTAGAATTGGACTGCCTGATTCAACTCCAAAAACACCAGCCGTTTCATCAAAGAAATTGTTAGGGCGACCCAACCAAATATTTTTAATGGAGTATTGTTTCAAAATTTTGTTTCTATTTTCATTCAGCCAAAAATTAATGCTTCCGTCTGTAAAAGTTAAAATATATAAAACAGCAAATTAAACATTTAAATTATAACATTTATATTAAAACATATAATTATCATGATAATTTAAACATTTAAATATATTGATAATACATATTTATACAAACTTTATTCAACACGTTAATTAAAAATAGCAATTATTAAAATGAATATAATTAGTATTAATAGGCTAATATATACCATTTCAATATCAATTGCTTCTTTAAATTACAGTAAAATCTGCATTTAAATTTTTTAAGAAAATACATTTTTAAACGAAAATCTAATATATGTCAATTATGTCAAGTATGTCCATTATGATCCTTTGAAATAATTTCATATAACAAGTTCAATTATAATGTTATCCATAAAATAATATATGTACATATATATTAATTATTAAATATTATATATAATTTTATTATCATTATTAATATTTATTTAAACTGATAAAACATAATATGTATTATACGTTTAAAATTAATTAAATTAATGTATTCACAAGCAAATTATTGTACAGTACAAGTTGGGTTATGCTAGTTTAAATTATAACGTGTAATTAAATTGGCAAGATAAACGTACTACACATTTCGCATTGTAATCGGCCATGAAAGTAAATGCCATATACCCAGACAGGTTTATCCCAATGTATTTCACTGCGGACATGCCGACCATCAAACCAAGCAGTGAAGTTTTGTATGTAGTGAGGACGTTTCTGTATCATCTGCTCCCATGATGACTGACTATAGAGATGAAGTTCTTTATCGACCTCAGTAGAGGCGGCTGAAACAAATGAAGAAGCTGGTGTATAAGTATTCTATAGTAAATATTACAGTAATTGGATAACATTCTATTCAAATCCTCAGCATCACCACAAAACAAATTACTAATAAAAAAAGAACCAGAAATTATCAATGGAAATTTTACGATTACGTTATATTAATTACTATGCAACTTTTTAATACTCAATAATCTAAATAACCATAAAAACATTATTATTTCGTAGAACAAAAGAATTGGATATCATTAAATAGTTATCAAAATCATGACACTATGAAAAGTTTAGTCAGAGCATTAATGTAAACTATTTTTAACAATTCTAAGCATCTTTAACGATGGAATATATATTTGTATCGAATTTCAGGTTTACAATTCTTTCAGAACATGGTTAAGTAAAGAGGTTATCCCTATACCATGCATCCATCGTAGAGACCATGAAAAAACATATAGCAATTATATATATATATTAGTAAAATTAATAGTTCAATGATTATATAGTTTATATGATTAGATAAAATTAATTACTAAAATATAGCAATCAATTAATTTGTTTTTCATAGAAAACAAAATATTATATTTTTTACTAATAATAATTTATATATATTTGTAAGGAATGTTTCGAAACCTATAAAAACAATCGATTATAAAATCTCCATAAACCCTCAGACGTGGTGAAACTATTACCATTAAACCAAATTGCCAAATTTGATAACGAAAAGTAACATAAATAAGTTATCTGAAATTGTAGAAATAATTGCGAATTACCTTGAGATTGACAGCTTTCCAAAACAAATAATACCATCGGCAGAAGAAAAATTTGGAAGCGAAGCATGCTGGACGACCTATCTGTAAATAACTAACAAATTGTGTGGTTTTGCACTAAAGTGCTCAATTTATACCTTTATCCATATTATTTATGTGGTGAGTAAGTGTGATGGGTACTTAATAGGCTGATTACATTGGCTCATACAATTATTGTTAACGAGATTTTCAGGTATATCGGCGTATGACGTAAGACATATTATTATGAAAGCGTGATAGGGTGGATCAGAATACATGTAACTTGCAAATTAATGTATAATATTATCTAACATCGTGTATTTGTTATGAATAAAGATTTTTTTTATAAAGTGCCCTAAAAATTTGTGTGGCCCGATTACATAACATATTTTTAAAATCTATAAACAAACAAACGCATTATTTGTCGAATTTGTGAACTTTGAAAAAATAGTATTTTTTAATTATTTCAAAAGTAGTATTTTTTATTTACTTTGAAATTTATGTTTAATGTGCAAGCGCACCACTCATATTTTCTGGATCCGATACCTATAAAAACAGTTATTCAAAATGGCAAAAATGCATAATAATAAGTTATTCGGATACTACATTACATTTATTTGAAAATACAAAATTGTAATTATTATTAAAATTAATAGGTATCGTTGTTGCATATAATATGAAATAATATTTTTTCAAAAAATAGAAAGATTGGTTCAAACAAAATAAGATGATTGTATGTAAATATTTCACCTGTTCATTTAATGATTTATTATGTATGTGTGGCAAATTTTATTCTAATTGCTGAAACTGTTATAAGAAAAATATTAGCTGCATAAAATTAAAAAAATGCAATAATAATTTTTTAAATAAATTACAGAGAAATTATTTAAAAGTTGAGTTTCAATTAAGTAAATTAGTAAGTTTGAAGTAGTTAAACAATTGCTTTAGTATATCATATTATAAATTATATTGACAGATTAATTCAATAGTATAAGATTTGATTTCTTTAGTTTAATAATATATGTGTGTAGTATGGACGAAAGAAGATAATAAAAAGTACATTTAAAAAATATAACAGTGAACCGATAAATTAACATATTATTTTAAAAGTTGTATTTTTTATTTACTTTGAAAAATGGAGTTCCAATATTTAACAACTCTGATAGAATAAAATTGCTTCATATACAATGTACTTTTTATTTGGTTTATAACACACACTTTTACGTTAGGGCCCCGAGTATTATTGTCCGATCAGTCGAACGTAACAAAAAATGTATATTCAGTTCTACAAGACATTTTACTCTCAAAGTAGACATGTCGTTATTCAAGTTATTTGAATTCGAAAGTAGTTAGTCTCAATCTATAATATAGATAGAGTTCATCAGGCCGGAACGCGGTCTCTTGTGACCCTTTTGACGAAAGTTCTCCAATGTACACGGTTTTG
>JAUZND010018163.1:0-26532 GCA_034780555.1 Coelogynopora nodosa | reverse complement strand
TGGATACTGGAATTTCTTTGCCGACTGATGAGCGACTGAATAAAATAAATAATAGCATGTCCAAGTCTGCATTGACTTCTCAAGATCGGAACATGATTTGCGAAAACTTTAAGAAAATGTCAGAATCTGCAAAAATTACATTTGTAAACAGTTTCGTGTGCCTACAATTAAAGACTGGTGCCAAAACTGTTAACGTGGAATGCTCGACAAACGTAGCAGAGACTGTTGGACGAAAACTCTTTCCCGGCATGGCTCTAGATAGCTTTGCTCCCATTTTGTTCAATGGACATTGCCTCAGTGAACTGACTCTGTTGTTTGAGTGAGTTTGCACAACCTCAATTAATTTAAATTAGTGTTATCCATATAAATAACAATAAAAATATTTTTTTATTTCTTTTAAACTACTTTCTATTGTTTGTGATACCTACAATTTGTACAACCTTTCCCGACCATTCTATTTTGAATTTATACATACAAATTTTAATTGCTGATAAAAGTCATAAAATTGATAAAACAAAAGGAAAAATAAATATTATCCATAATAATACTCGTTTATTAATTATAAATATATCACATTATATAGACAAAATTTTAACACCATATTTTGTAATTTAAAAACGTAGTAAACGATATTGTATTGAAAATTTAGCTATTCTAATTTTATAAATAATTCGAAATTAAAAAAAAATGAGCTAAATCGAAGAATCGTTAAGTTAGTTTACATAAAAACTTTTTATTAGAAAGTATTATATAAAATTTTTAATTTGTACAACTTTATAAAAAAATACATATAAAAGCACTACTTAGAACACAATTTTATCATTTCATCATACACATTCTTGGAATTGAATGCTATAGTCCTAGCATTTTTCACCACGTCTATTGTAAACGTCATGCACAAGGTATTGTGTCTATTTTTAACAGCAGACATGTAAGAATTTGTCATATCGATAATATTGGAACCCACCATATTTACTCCACTCGTCACCTGAAAAAATTTCAAATAAAATTTCAAATTAATAAATAATGTTATTGATTAATAAGTTAATAAAAAATACTTTAAAAATGGCATTATAATGTCTTTTATATCGTTTTTGAAAAATGTCATTGTTAATTTGTTCTATTACTTGGAAATGTTTGGAAATTTCCTTTTAAAAAAATATAAAATTTGGTGGAAAAAAATCAATTAAATTTTAAATACGTGTATTTTTTCATAAAAAGCGTCCATTGCGTCAGCTTCAATAGGTAGCTGTTGGATAGCCTTGACATTTAAAAGGATTTTAATTACAGCATCGTAACAGGGTTTGACTTCCTGAAATTAAAAAAATAATAAAAGTCTAAAAACTATAAGATACTTTTTTTAAAATCATAATTGGTTGATCATGTATTAACAAGTCGTCAGCACGCTTAATGGAAGACATTTTGGTTTCTTTATTACTCTTTGAAAAATGAATTAAATTTTTTATATATTTTTTATTATTTACCAAGGATGGCCTCTTTTTTATTCTGTGAAAATTCCCGTTGGATTCAACCTGCATCTTGTTTGCAGTGTCTAATTTTGGCATGTCGACTTTATTCTCGCGTGATATTGTAGATTTTAGTTGGAAGGTTTTTGAAACGTTTTGTGCTTGGGTCGACCGATTTTGTACACTTTCCTTTTCTATTGTAGGATGCTTCATCATTTTATCACCAACTAATTTTATTTCAAAAGTTGTATACAAATTTTAAATTTAAAAATATTTAAAAAATTACACTCTGACTTGACAGGTTTGATATAATCGTTACCAAACATGGCTGACTTTTCTTCACTAAGAATCTCCCATATAATCTCCTTCATTTGGTAAAATTTAGGTCGGTCGTTGGGTTCATGTAACCAACAATGGCACAACAAATTGTAAAAATTTGGGGGACAATCATTTTCCGGGAGGGGCAATCTTTCGTCTCCAGAAAGCAAATTTAACATTTCCGTATTTGGTACATTGGAAAATGGTTTTTGGCCATTCATGAACGTTTCCCAACAAAATACACCTTTTAAAAATTATATAAAAAATAAAAATAAAAAACTTACCAAACATCCACACATCACTCTCCGATGAAAACAACAGATATGCAATCGATTCTGGGGCCATCCATTTTACGGGTAATTTTACATTTGATCGATTTACTGAAATATTACAATATAAAAAAATTTCAATTAACGTGTACGTGAATACAAGTTGGTGCAGTCGAGAGCTCGACTCATTCCGAAATCCGACAATTTTATCAATTCGTGGCTGAAAACGAGCACGTTTCTACATGCAATATCTCTACAAATGTTTTTTTAAATTATAAAATCCATTATAATTTTTAATAATTTTTAATAATTTTTACCTATGTACAATTTTTTTCGATTCCAAATATGATAGTGCCGAACAAACTTGATAAATATATTGAAGATATATTATCGTTGTCATTTTTTCTCCGTTTTTCAGCAAATAATTTCGAAACTATTTGAATTTATAATTATAATGATAATTATATATAATTTATATTATTTACCTGTCCAAATCTAGCCAATTCAATTATTATACATGGTGGGTTTTTTAAAACGCCCAAAAGTTTCACTATATTAGGATGTTGCATCGACTTCATTATATCTAAATAAATTATAATTAATTTTTATTACAAAAAAATGTTTAATAAAAAAATAATTATAACCAAGTTCTTTTTGAAAGGAGACTTCCACGTCTTCAAATTCATCCAAGTCAATTCTAAACTCTTTTATAGCTACATCAGTGTTTAAATTCTATTTAAAATATAGTTTTAACAATTATAATGTATATTAATTAATATTTTTATTTTTTATTACGTTTATTTTCACCAAACCTTTGTACACTTGGCTGAAATGCCCTTTTCCGATCAAATCCAATTTTTCCACATTTTTAAATGTTATAAGTTCGTCTACTAATAAAGAGTAGTCGTCTTCTTCTTGTTCTTCGGTGACAGGAACTAATATATTTTTTATAATCAATTTAATTGGATAATAAACGGATATTTTTTAATTTTTTAAAATTACGAGAAATACTGCTAATGCTTTTGTTGAGACTTTTGAATCTAAAATGATTATAATTTATTATTTAATTTACAGTGATTTACTCTGATTTTTCGTAAAATTCACGATTCCAGATTTTTGTCTTTTTGTCTTTGAGAAATGAAATGTATCCTTCAATTAGAGTTATAACATCTCCTACAACTGATTTCTTTTTAAAAAACAAGTATAAAAAATATTCAGATGACAGTTCCAGGTTTATATAATATCCGTCGTCTTTTTTATACACATCAGCACGCATTACATCGTAGATTTGAGTAAGAAAGTGCTTCTACGGGCAATATATTTACAATTGATCAATGATAATTGAAAAAAAAATCTATGAATTTAATGAAAACATGATAAATGAAAAATTGAAAATAATTTAACAAAATCTACAAAATTTTATTGAATAAATGATTAAATGTATTTAAAACTGAAAATAATTAAACAAAATCTATAAAATTTCAACAAAACGTAAGAATTTTCTTAAATTAAATATTTACCTCCCACTTTTCAGTAATATAACTAATACACGAATGAGGTCCAATTAAAAGCATTCCATTTTCTAGTACGTTATTCTTCTAAAAAAATGATGTATAAAAAAAATTGTAAAATTAAAAAAATTAAAAATTAAACTTCAATCTTTGCTGTAAAATTTTCCTCCGTACAAAACCATACAGATTTTAAAATATCGTAAATTTGATTGATACATTCAACAATCGTCAAGTTGGCTATTTTAGTGTATTCGGTAATTATTGATTTTTTAATTTTCTTGACCTAAGAATAAAATAAAAATTTTAAAACCCAAATGGCGACATAAATTTCTAAAGAACCTTCATCTCATGCAAAATGTGCTGGGGTAACAAATTATCCAATTCGATATTTTTCAGTACGTTTTTAGGAGCAATTTTTTTGTTTTTTATATCTTTTTCGTAATTTTGACGTCTTATAAAAAAATTAAAAACCTAAAAATAAATAATACCTCAATTCCAATGCCGCAACAGCAAAAATTGTCGTCGAAGGCACCACTTTTGATTTCTCGACCAAAAAAGTCGTAAAGCACTGTTCTATGAAGCAATTACATACGGTAGGAGACTTTATAAGAAATGAATTAATATCTGCAGGAATGAACCGAACAACCAGGTAAAATCTAATTTATATGATTAATTTTAAATATAAATTTATAAATAATCAAATTAATCATTTTAATTTTTAAATTAAAAATTAAATATTTTGTTAATTACGTGAAATTTACTAGCGTGACAATTTGAATATTAAAATTTGTAAAAATCTGAGATAGAGGTAGATAATTATCCAGCCAATATACCATTGTAAGAGAAGATGAATGAGTAAATTTGATGCTAAAATACTTGTCTTCAACTTTTTCTTTAGACGTTTTGAATCGGTTCATAACGACCATGTTTAAAATGTCCTAATAATGTCATTAAAATTGTAAATTAAATATAAATTACTCCAACTTTTGAAGACATGGTAGTTTTTATTTTGATCAAATTTTTTTCACATGTATTGATGTCGAAAGCAACAAACTGACCATCTCCCACAGACATTTTTTAAACTCTGTAATATACTAATAAATTATTAGTAATAATGCTGTATTATGTTAGATGGAAGTTGTGCAAATATTTATATTGTATATTTTATTTCAAATAGTCTTTAACGTCTTAAAAGAGTCTGTAATATTTTTTTTTAAATGTTAAATTTTACTTACAAGTAATAGTGGGATATTAAATAAATTTAATTATAATTTTATTTTTAATTTTAAATATTCAAAATTCAATCATTTTATTCTTATTTGTAATTTATTTGACATGATAAATAACGTTAATTGAGAATTTTACCACAAATATGAGAAAACACCTTATTTGCTTCTTGTTCCCGTTTTAATATATTCCTTTTTTTGTTCATTATTGCCCTTTCTAGATTATCTATTTCTTGATCCAATTGTTCAATTTCATGTTGATGTTTATTTAAAACCTTTTTAGGTTTTTTAGAGTCTGAAATTTGAATTTTTAAATATTTTCCCGTCTCTTCTTTCCAAAATTCAAATTCAGAATTCATTAAATCACCATCAGCTTGAATTTGTTCAAAAACTTGCGCCATTTTGTTAGTCAGTTTTGTCGTTTTTTGAAGTTGAGTTTTTGCGTGATTTAATTGTAATTGTATTTGTTTTTTATGGCGCATTTGCTGTTGTTGAGATATGCCTTGAAGGTCTTCAGTTTCTCCCTAGGTTGATATATATTTAAATATTTTGTCTCACTTTGTTGGTGAATTTATTAACCATTTTGAATATGAATTTTTAGACATTTTTGTCATCAATATTTGAAGATTTTAAAAAAAATAAATTTAAATATTTTGTCTTACTTTTTGGTGAATTTATTAACTACTTTGAAAATGAATTTCTGGATTTTTTTTCATTTATTTTGAATATTTTTTTAAATTATTTTATGTAAATTGTACATAATTTATTGTACAAATTTTTTTTTACCTCACCAATCTCCATGTCATCTCTCGATTCAATCATACCTTTAACCAAATTCCCATGTTTGGAGTTGGAGTCAATTTGTTCATCATATTCTAATTCACCCTATATACCAAAATAACTTATTTATATAATTATTATAATAATAAAAATAAAAATTCTGTACATCTCCAATATCACTAATTTCATCATCAATCACGTCTTGACTCTCATCAACAATTTGAGACTTTATTCTTGAAGCTACTGACGACTTTTTTCTCATATGCGGTGAGATTATAACTTGTGATTTTTTTCTCGTGTCGTTTGAAAAATTATCATGCTTTTTCTCATTCTCTTCTTCTCTTGGATCTTTAATGGAACTCTCTGTAGCAGTAGCAGATGTTTGTGATTCCTCTTTAATGGGACTCTTATTTATAACATTTTTGTAACCTAAAATTAAAAAAATTGATAGTAACATTATATATATTAATCAATAAAATTAATTTACTTTGATCTTGGTGTCTAAATCTTGTCCCTTTAGCCGATGTTGGTCTATCAACACGACTATCAACCTCCTTTCTTTCCTGGCTCGTTTTTTTATCCTTATCGATAGCAACTGAATCATGTTCCCTGTGTTTATCGCTTGGCGCATTTTTAATATCGCGTTCAATGTTCATGCATTTTGTCAATTGAATTAACATCAAATTGGTTTTTAAAGGTTCCAATCCGGCTACAATTTTAGAGGCTCTGCAAGTTACCTGTTCTCCGGTGATATTTTCTAAAATTTAAATTTAAATTTAAAATTATTTTCAATTTTATTCAATTTTATTACCAATATATTGGATTAATTTTTTGAGAAACGAAACTTTCGTTTCTTTCGTCTTTACGTTTTCAGATTTCAACTCGGCGTCAGTAAAAACGTTTTCCATTATATCAGTCACTCGTTTAGTCTTAATTTTTTAAATTAAGTTTTAAAAAATTAGTATAAATTAAGTTTGTAAATATTTTGTTACTGATGTGATTATATCATGTAAGAATCTAAATGGAGGCTTAGAAAGCAACTTTTGGGTTAAACGCGGCTTTTGAATTATTTCTCCAAGAATATTTACATTTTCTTCAATAGCACTTTCAAGATTGTAATCCTCCATCGTAAAATAAAATTAAGAAAAAATTAATATTTTTTATTTACTATTTATTGTTAGCAACTTGTAAACCTAGGATAGTTGTTTGTAAAATTTCCATAATAATTATTATGGTTAGTACCAACTGTAGTACCCGAAATTATAATTTTTAAACGATATTTTTTAAATTATTTTTTAATATTTTTTTTATAATTTTTTTATTAGCACAATCGAGCAATATCTGACATTGTGATTCGAGAACAATAATAATGTTCATTTCACACAATAATAAATCGTTCTATATATGGACCAAGTACATTAAAAAACTAAACTAAACTATTTGTTTTCATATTTAAACAAATCTGGTTAATTTGTATATTGATCAACTAACTATATCAACTTTTTACAAGTTTTTTCTAAATCCAAAATTAAAAAAATCTCAACAAAATTTAAATTAAATTTTTATGTTACCAATTTATCAGCCTAGAATTTGTTGCCAAAAAAATGACAATGTTGACAATTATTATCAACATGGAAAGCCTTACAAACGGGTAAAATTTTTATTATAAAATTAAAATAATTTAATTTAAAAGAATATCGTTCCTTTGATGAAAAGCATTTCATGTGACTGTGTTTACTGTAAAAAAGAATTGGCCGAACAGTTCCCAAATATAATGCAAGATTTAAAATATAACGAGCATTTTTACAAGCGTTCTGCTACTCCAAAGTAATAAATAAAATTATATTTTAATTTAAAAACATTTTTTTGTTTAGTCCACGAAAAGGAAAAAATGGAGGATGCTGGCGCCATATAATTCAAATAATCGACACTGAAGGACAAAGCTATTGTGCAATAGACGGTAGTGTAAAAATAAACGATTCAAAAGATGAAAAATGCTATGATCCAGAAATTGATAGATACCTTTTTAACCCACTAAAACCCAAAAAGTCACAATGGTTACGGAGAAAACACAATAAAAGCGTTTTCAACAAACATGCAATTGATAATTTTACCTATTGGCCTACAAGTGTTAAAAAATCAGGTAAATAATTTATAGATAATTTTTTTTCTTATTAAAAATTAGAATTTGCTCCCAAACCTTCAATTCAATACAAATTTACAAAATTTTATTAATTTAGACTTTATTTTACTATTATATTGAAACTATGGAAATTATCACGTGGCTAATATTTTAAATAAATTTAGAAAATATTCATATTTTTTTAATTATTTTTTCACATTTTCAAAATATGAAACAAAAACAGGTAAATGTGATATTATCCCAGGTTCAAGATTTCGAAAATCCCAAAATATCTCTAGAACAATACTCAACTCCTCCTCATTTATCTTATCCAATAATGGAAATGATTGATTCAAAGGACAATATATCAGATAATTTTGTAGTCGATTTAGGTTGTGGAACTGGTATGCTCATGGTTTCATGCATGCTTTTCAACCGTAATTTAAAAAAACTAAATTAAATTTTTAAAAATCAATCAATCTCCAGAAAATGATATTTAAAAAAATATTTATTAATTTTTTAGCTCAGTTTATTTTTGGATTGGATATTGACAGAGATTCGCTCTTTATTGCACGAGAAAACTGCTCAAATCTCAACCTGCCGTTTGATTTGATGGAAATTGACATTCTTGATAAAAAACGTCAAAATCGTAACCTCTTAAACCTTAAAAATTCTATTGTAATTATGAACCCACCTTTTGGTACAAAAAATAATAAAGGAGCGGATTTTGAATTTTTAAAATTTGCCACCGCTCTAGAACCAAAATGCATCTATTCTCTAAATAAAACTACTACTCGGAAAGTGATTTTATTACATATTTAATAAAATAGTTATTAATTTTAAATTATAAAAATAGTTTTTGCTACAAAAGTGTAAAAAAATTAATCTAAATGGTCAAGTTTTGGCCCAATTAAATTACGATTTACCCAAATCTTACAAGTTTCACAAACACGAATCAGTAGACATAAATGTCGATCTTATAAGATGGACTTTACAGGTATAAAAAGTGTATTTAAAATTAAATTGTTAATGTTATTAAAAGTTTTTCTTTTCAATCTTGTTTATTTCGTGACGGACGTTGTCTATAATTTTTTTAAAATAGAATTAAAAAATAATTACTAGCTATTGTTTTTTCGTTAATCAAAACTAAAACTTTAAATAGCTCTGCGATTGGCATTTCAGTGTTTCTGTTTGTTTGCCACCAGATTAGCAGAATTTGAAGACATTTTTCTTTCGGGTTTTTGAATTCTATTGTAAATTATTTTTTTTATTCATTATCAATAATTTTTATTAAAAATTACTTATTTGTCTTTCGTCAATTTTCAATTGTTTTGCTAATTCTGATATCACTTTACTTTTTAACTTTTTGCAAATTTTTTTCCAAAATATCTTTTGTATGCCCAAAGGACAGGTCTAAAAAGTATATATATTATTATATTTATGAAATATTTATTTTATTAATTGTTTTGTCAAACCTGCAAAAATTCTACATTTCTGTCTACAATTTTCAAATCTTTTCTTTTTTCTCTTCTACGCTTTTCTCCTATTATTAAATTTGAAATTACAATATAGTCTTCGCGTAGAGCTAGTTCTAAAGCGGTTCTGCCACTCTATTATTATTTTTTTCAAATAATTGTTTTTTATATAGATTTACGTTATCGGTGCAGTTGTAATCTATATTCTCGCTAAGCAGGTATCTTGTAATTTCGGTATTTCCCATGGCGCATGAAATGTGGATTGCTGTTTGTTTGTTCTGAATATAATATTTTTAAAATATGTAGTTAATATTGTCAAAGAATGAACTCAATTGTTGATGAATGTTACTGAAAGAAGGCATCTTTCAATTGTATCATTAAATGATAAAATGAATCCTTGGTGATTTATTTTTTCTACCTGTTTTATTGCGCCTTATTCATACAAAAAATAACAACAATGAACTTGATTATTGATTAAAGTAACTGAAAGAAGGCATCTTTCAATCGTATCATTCACTGATAAATTGTATTTTAAAGATTGACAAAATAAAAAATCATACTTTATCCACACAATTAATATCAATGCTACTTGTCAAAAGAGTTATCATGACATCTAAACTTCCGTATTTAGCGGCAGCGTGTAGAGAACTGTAGCACGACTATTTATAATTAAAAAAATGAAATTCAAAATTTCCCAAAAATTAAATTTAATTACAGATAAATCGACAATTTTTTGATTCGCCCCATGCTCCAATAAATGCTGAATAAAATTTACATTTCCTATTCTAATAGCATCAAATAACGGTGTTTTTCCATCCTAAACATTTTATTAATAATTTTTTTTAAATTGTATAAAACATTTATAGGATTTATAATAATTAATAAATTTATTATTATTTTTATTTTATAAAATAAATACTTTTGAAACAGTATTTGGGTTGGTATAATCAATTAGATAATAAAACATATTTTCACTATCATTCTGAATAGCCGTATGTAATGCAGTTTCAAAATTTTTATTAAGAATTGTCATTTCTTTAATATTCTCCATTTTATCGACCAAAATCTCCATCAAATCAACACTATCAGTTTTGGCAATTATATGCAAAAGACCGTTTCCGTTCTAAAAATTATTTATAAAATTTAATTAAAAAAAATAAACGACCCTGTCAACTTCTTTGGGAAATTTTTCCATTTTTTTGATGAAAAGTTTCACAATTTCGTGAAATCCATTCAAAGCGGCGATCAAGAGGGGTGTATTTCCAATCTATATTTTTTTAAAATAAAATATAAAGATAATTTTATAAAATTATATTAATTAATTACTGTATCTTTTATATTTAATGCTTTGAAATCTGGATGATCTAGCAAGTATTTAACGTTCTCTACATTTTCTCCACTTACAGCAGCATGTAACACATTTAACCCTCCCTAATATGAAAGATAAATTTTTATAATAAATTAATTGATAATTGATAATTGATAATTGATAATTGATAATTGATAATTGATAATTGATAATTGATAATTGATAATTGATAATTAATTATAACAATTCATTTCAACATATTTAAAAAAAACTTTTGTCCTTGATAATAAATCCACGCCATATTCAATCAACTCCTTCATCATATTGGGTGAAGCCGACCACGCAGCATAATGTACAGGTTTAAATCCAAACTATAGAAAATTTTATAAACGATATTTTAAATATTTAAAATATTTAATAATCTTTTTTACAGAGTCTACGTGTTCGATATTGGCAGCCTTTGTTAGAATAATTTTCAAGCACTCCAAATTATCATGATGTAAAGCCCAGTAAATGGGAGTTCTGCGGAATTTGTCGCATTCGTTCGTGTTTCCTTCCTTTAATACTTTTTTTAATTTTTCCAAATCGTTCATTTCTATGCTTTTTACAACGCTTAGCATATTTCCAGAGACTAATTTTATAAATATAGTAATAATATTATTAATTAATATTATTAATAATAATTTATTATTTTTATTTTAAATTTAAATTTACCATATTGGGTATTTGAAAAATCGTAATTGATTATAGTGTTTTGCTTCTTTTTAATAACGGCCATTACTGTTATAATTGATTATTGAATTATTTTAAAATTATAAAAAAAATTTGTTTAGGTCCTGATTTTTTTAAAATTCAATTACATTATAAAATAGTTGTACCTTTTACTAATGGCTACGAAATGAGTACATTGTAATTTATATTGTTTTATTTACCCTAAAATTATATTTTTTAGGTCGTTGATTCTACGAAAATTATTAACACGTTTTAATTTATTTTTAAAAATATTTTTTTTTTATTTTTTTAATTTTTTTAATTAAACATATTTACAAGTCATCATTTCTTCAAAATGTTTATATTGGTAATATATAAATATAGTTTATTTATTTTAAAATAATAGACATTTATAATCTTCTAACCGGTAACACAAAGTCATTGTTACGTTATACGCGTTACCCTCTTATTGTTTAAATATTATAAAAACTACTTGGCAACTTTTATCAACACGAGCGATACATTTGATAAAAGTACAGATATTGGATATAAATAACATTGATTAATTATATTATTCTACATTTTTACATTTTTACATTTTTACATTTTTACATTTTTCTCATAATAAATTGCGAAAAAATGACAGCAGGGTCAGTAAAAGTACCAAAAATAATCCCTTTACGTCGTCCCAATGCAGTATATTCAAAATTTGATATTGATACTGATACCAAGATTGAAATTAAGACGGGTACCTTTTATTTTAAACTTTTTATCACTTAAATAATTTTTAATTATAGAAACTCCAAATACAAATGTTTATTACACTACAAATGGGTTTAATCCGCAGATACTGGACATTTATTCTCAAGATGCTAAAAATACAGTATATTTATTAATTTAATACCATTTTTAAAATCTATTTAAATATAATAATCATTTTATTATTTTTATAATTTTTAGTACATTTATTTGGAGCCTTTCACACTTGAAGAAGGAAAGTGTTTAGTTAAAGCTATAGCCGTTGAAAAGTATCAATTAAAATTTTATTTAATATTTTATTGTTAAATTATATAATTTATTTTAGGACTGAAAAGTTAATTAGTAATACAGTCACGAAGAAATTCAACGTTATAAAAAGCTGTGTGTATAGGATGACAAACGAGATGGAAGGTAGCAAGTTGATGGAAGGAACTAATAAGCTTTTTATTGAGGTAAGTGTATTTAAAATTTAAAAAGTTTGAATAAAAAGTCTAAATTTCACAAAATAAATACTCAAATGTGTTTAAAATTGAAAATGCTTGAATAAAAACTTTAAATTAATGATAGAATAATTTAAAATAAAGAAAACATTTAGCCTTCAAAGCGAAAAACGATTACAAAAATTACACGAAACATGATGACTTGTTCTGAAGCAGTCAACGATTTAAACGAAATATCACACAATGTAAATTTCGATTCAGATAATACTGCCTTCAATTATCACGATACTAGAGAATACATAGACCAATCCCGACCTTTCAGTCAACAGTAATTTTAAAAAATAATTAAATTTTTAATTATAAAATTTCAGAAACGTGAATCAGTTTCCAGAAAAATTCAACACTTTGACGTACACTAAAAACCTCAAGGATGTAATAAGTTATTACTAATAACTCTACACTTTTTATTATAAAATAAAATTTATATATAATAATTTATTATTTATAAACGTTATTTTAAAATTTTTTTAAAAATAATTTTCTAGCTAAAAAGATGTGATAATTGTTATGCAATAATTACTGCAAACCTTACAAAGTGTTTAATTTGCGAAAAAGTACTTAAACGAAACCTGAACGAAATTGAAAGTAAAAATAATTACATATGTGACAATTGTGGAGCCATAAACCCACAAACTGTCGATTCGTGTCTCATTTGTGAAGAAAAAATTGATAAAGTTTCAAAAACTCGATTGATGACTCAAATTAATAATTTTACAAATAATTATCCCGGAAGAGAAGAAAAGTGCCATTCATGTTGTCGAATTTTAAATAGTGCGGCCAAATTCTGCGATTGGTGTGGGAGTAAAGTAATTGTAGCAAATAATATTCCTCAGAACAAGAAAAGTTGCCCAAATTGTTCGAAATCTGTTGGACCAACTTCCAAATATTGTCAAAATTGTTGTACCATGCTCGATTCGTCGGATTTCGATAGAATTCTGAAAATATCAAATTCACATCCTATAGGTAAAAGTTATTCTAGCTTTTTCGAAAAGGATAACAAATCGACTCAAACTGTAGGATTGATTTATCCATTCCAGAATCAAAAGTCAATCAATAATCTAGAAAAAAAAAGAGGTAGTACGACGAGCAGAGAGTCGGGGAATAATAAATCAAATTCACACAGATATTTGAACGATGTTAGTCCTGGAAAAGGTTATATTTTAATAAAATAATTTTATTTTTAAAGTTTGTTTTATAATTTTATAATTTTTTTAATTTAGGATTTTGGAGAAACCAGCTAGAATTTGTGTCTTTGCATTTAAAAGCACACGCAAACAAAAACGACAATTTTAGAGATTTGATATCGGAAGTAAACTTGGGAAAACTTATATCTACTAGTGTGACAGAAGATGTCACGGAATTTACTATATCAATGACATTTGATCTGAAAGGGTATACTAGGGCAAAAGGGTTGAAAAATGGATACAAGAGGTCGGAAAATGGGAGTAATAGTAAAGACGAGTATGAGCATAAAGTTGTTAATCGCGAGATTTCAAAAAAAGCAGTTAATGTAAGACAAGATCTTAAGACATACAATATTTTCCACAAAAATTATTATTATTTATTTTAAATTTTTTTCTAGACTCAAGAGAGAGATTATCTAAAATGCCTGGGAAGTAAAAGATCAACTATTGATGAAATACAAAGCTATATTGACTTGGTATAAAATTTATTATAAATATTAGTGGTTAGATGATGTACGGAAAAATAACTTTTTTGTTTTTATGAGCAGTACTTTCTGTATGTGTTCCATTACTCATAAATTTTCATGCTTTTGGTCAAAAAATGGAAAGTTTTTAAACTTTTTAAAAGAAAAATTTCCAATTTTTTTCATTCGAATGAATGGTCTGAAAATTGTTTTTCAATATTTTTAAATTTATAAATTTTAAAAAGTACTTATTATATATTGAACGTCATTAATTTCATTGAAAAATAAAATTAATTCAATTTTATCTGGGATGGTAAATATAGTTTTTTTAGGTAAGGTTTTTTAAGGTTTTTTAATTTATTTTGAATTTTTTTTATAAAATAATAACTTTATGATTTTATGATTTTTAAATTTTTAGGGTATTAACGTGAATTCAAAAAACCAATATGGAATGTCTGGTCTGCATATTGCAGTCACAACCAACAACAGTAAATTTGTCAAATGTTTGCTAAAAAACGGAGCAGACGTTAACGTCGTCTCTAAATCAAAGGAAAATACTCCTCTACACGACGCCGTATTAAATGGCATTGAAGGAATCAGCATTATCAGTCTTTTACTGCAATATGGCGCAGATCCAAAATGCGCAAATACCAGAAATCAAACGCCTTACGATATAGCTGTCAATCTTGGATTAAAACCGGTGGCTGATTTATTATACAAAAGCGTTATGCAAAAGAACATGGAAGCGGTTAATTTGGATTAGTTTTATAAAGGTTAGAAAATTAAAATATAGTTTTTAGCAATTTTAAGTTAATTTAAAAATTATCTTAATTATATTTTTTTCCTTTGAAAATGTAAATTTCAGAGTCAAAAATCGCGTCTTGTTCGGCCATGACATATCGTTGTTTACATAGATCTATAAATATAAAATTAAAATTAGAAAAGATTATAATTTAAGAATATTTATTTATTACGCAAAAGAGCCACAAAACCGGCAGCAGCAGTTCTTCTAACACAATTTTTATCATACAATTGATCAAATTTCACAAATGTCGATTCTTCTAGATTCTTTCCAATAATACTAAAAAATTTAAGTCATTTTTTTTTTCATTTTTTTTTACTTTTTGAGATGGACCATTTCGCTCATAACACACGATTTATTATGCATGTTTTGAGACTTTAATAAGCTCTCGTATTCATTGTGAGGGTTTAAAATTTCCTCGTTCATTTGTGGGAAAGATTCGATATTACTTACGTCCATGTAAGAATGTGAATATCCAGGATCCAGTGAATTATCTGGAATTGAAGGAAGCCCTCTAAATAACCATTTAATAATTAAAGTATACAAAATTTACAATTTTAATTTAATTTTTTTTTAATTTTACGTTTCATTGTTGAGTAAGCCTGAACTATTGTCACTCATGCTCTTTGTTTTTCTCGCTAAATCCAGAGAATGGTGCCTCTACATAGTTTTTAAAAATGGTGTAATTTTAATTAATTACTAATATTTGGTGCTCGTTTAACGGGATGTACGTTTTTTGCTTTTTTATCATTTCCCACAGGTTTATGAAATTTTTGTCGATAACATCTGAGGAAAATAATAAAATTAACAAAAATTAAAACAATATTTGAAAAGTTTCCAATAAAATAAATAATTTTATTCACATGTATCAATTTTTAAAATAATATTATTAATATTAATTACCTATAGCAGGATTTTCTAGTAGTTGACTATGGTTTTTCAAGTCATAACTGTATGGTATCTTTAAAAGATAGATTATTTAAATATTATTTATTTTTACATCCATTATCCAGTATTCCGGAGGTTGGTGCAATTGCTTTTTGAGTTGTTCCGAGCTTAGTTGTATTTTATCATCGAAAATTTTTCTTTTTCTTTTTTTTACGTGATAAGTTGAGAGTTGTAATACCACCGTTTCGTTGTAATCAAAAGATGGCTCCATTGATAGTTTTTTGGCAGCATTCTATCAAATAAAGAAAATTTAAAATATTTGAAAAAATGTGAATATATTTTTAAAAAAATATTTTGTAATTCTCACGTAATCAACACTCGCTTCTACAATACTCGATTCATCCATCATACTATTTAAATTCAAGTTTTCTGCATAGGAATCCAGATTTTGTTCATGTATCGTTTCGGGAATTTGAATAGACATGCTAAAAATTATAAAAATGATTATAAATTATAATAATAATGAAATTATATTTTATTTTTTATTTTTTATTTTTTTATTTTGAAATAAATACTTTGATTCATCTTCCGGAATTTCGGTCAACCTAGGTCTTTTGGGAAATGTGACAACATTTGTGCTTTGATCAGGATCAGTTTCGCTGATCTAATAAAATTATTTTTAATAAAAAATTCATTGTTATTTAAAATTTAAACCAGCATGTCAGTTTGCAAAATTTCGGTGAAATTTCCTTCTGTTACCATTTCATTTGCATTTTCGTATCCTAAATTGTTATTTTAAAATTTTTACATAATATTCTTCATTTTTTTGAACTAAAGAAAGTTTTTTACCGTTGAAAACTTGCTCCACGTCCAATTCAGCGTCAACATTTTGGACTATATGCGATCTTCTGGCAGTGGATCTCTAAATTTTATAAATTTATAATATTAATAAATATTAATAAATATTAATTAAATATTTTATTAAATTATTTTAATTTTAGTTTATTTACCCGATTATGTCTCCTATGGACTCTGGCATTTTCATTGGTGTTTGTATTTTGATTAGGAAGTCTATTAAATTTTTTTTAATTTTTAAAAGTTTGGTAACTTGATGGCGAGCTGCATTTTTTTCACAAAGCTGAGCATATCGGCTAAAAAAATATTTACACAATATACAGTATATAATTAAATGAAATTTATATAAATTTATTTATTTTTAAACAATTTTAAACAATTTTACTTTGCAAAAACATTTGTTGTTTTCTGTAAATTCTGACGACACCAATCATTAATTGAGATGAGAGATACAATGAAAGTCGTTGTTTTGTTCGGACGTCATTTTCAACAACTTGTCTGAGGAGAATGTGGTTTAAAATCTCTCGACTATTTAAAATTATAAAAATTGTTTATTAGTTTTTTATTAGTTTTTTAATATTTTTTTTATAAATTTTATTATTAAATTTTTTACAAATTATTACCACATGTCTGTCAAATTGACACTTTTGCATTCGTTCGATTTCACCAATTTTAAATGGATCGAAGCAAGCCTAAATAGTACCAATTTATTTTAAAATTTAATATTTAAAATTTATTATTAATGTTTATAAATTTAATATTCTTCTTACCATATAATCCCAAATTTCCCATTCTTTTGCAAAATATCCAGGTTGTAAAACATTTTTAAAACGATTCAAGAATCAATTTTTTGAGATGAAAAATTGGTAAAAATTGATAAAAATTGATAAAAATAGATAAAAATGTTAGATTACAATGGTAAATTGTAAGTTACATGCTGGATAAGTAATTGGCGCGTAATAGATAATGTACAGACCAAGAGTACAAAAATGTACAGCACATTTGGATGGTTGTTGGAGTAATAAAATCGTCGCGCGATAAGAATTGACTTAGAAATCTGTGATCTTGTTTATCGTCGCTAAATATATAGTTGATGGATTTTGTAAATTTAATTTTTTTGCATTGCGTTTATTATAACTATAATAATTAAAAAACGTTTTTCAAGATTAAATTTACAAATAGATTATATATTATAGAAAATGAAATTAAACAGAGTTTTTAGATATATTTTTTTAAAACAAACAACATGAAATTTTATCTACCATACTTACAGTTACGCCAATATTTAATTTCCAACACATTGTATAAAATTTAAATAATTATAATTGAAGTTTTCAAAAAATGAATAAAATTTGATGATAAAATGAAGAAAATTTAGAAATATTGTCAATTTGTCATATATGAAAAAACCATGTATGATAATATATTATATCTATTTGCATTTGAACTTTTATCCGGTTTTATAAATAAAATATATATAATTTGCAATATTCCAGAATTTTATTTTTTACCTTCATAACTTTCTGAATCATATAATACATCTTTTTAAAAAAATGTTAATTTTTCAAATTTTACAACTCAAAAAATTATAGTTTGGTTTACATTTTTTCTTTTTTCCCTTTTCTTGATATTTTTTTTTTAACTATTATGGTACCATATAATTATAAGTATAATGATTATTTAATTATGTTCCTTAACGAGAAAATTTAGTTAATTTATCTAGCAAGAAGCACCTGTGCAAATATTAGCGCTCTGAAAAATATATTTTTGTTAATTTATTGAATTTATCAAAAAATAAACTATTTTAAAATGTATTTAAATAAAATTAAAATTATGAATAACATATTAAACTGTTTTAGTTAGACTAACTGTTAGTTAAACATGAAATTTTAAATTCTTTTTAAAATATATTTTAGTATTTTTCGTGTTAACGTCAATGAACGATATAAAGTAAGAATCATTAATTAATTTATAAATTTTTTAAATTCTCACAACCACAAAAAATCCAATGTCATGTTAAAAATGCAAAGTTATAATTTATAAAATGGACCATTTTAAATGTTTTATTTATTTTGTAATTAAAGTTAAATGTAAAGAAAAATTATTCGTGGCCCACCCTTTTTAACTATAAATTTATTTCTAGTAGAAATTTTCTACATTCCCAATGAGAATTTCTCATTAATTGATAGTTTATTTCTACAATACATCAAAATTGAACAAATTTTAACATGACAAGTATCAAAAGTTTCCTTTTGACAATCTTCATTCTAGCAGTTGCATGTTCAGGTATGTTTGACAGTATTATATATTTTTACATGCATTTTAATTTCATAAAAGTATTTTAATTCGTAAAAAAATTTTAAAAGAATTTTAGACTTTTTAACAACTTACAAAGACGAATATTAATGAAATATAAATATCTTTACTCTTAGCACATTAAGTATTGAGTCTCACTTTGAGTATTTATATTTTAATTTAAATTTAAAAGTAAAAAAATATTTTTATAATGCATGATGCAACATTTTACAAGTTGTTTATTAATTATTATTTAATAAATAGTTAATGAGTTGTAATCATGTGATAATTTCCAACTGTACAAATATTTACAAAATGTTTTTTCAAATTATTTTAAAATTTTAATTACTGTGACCTTTTAAGAACCAAAATAAATATAATTATTTTTTTAAAATTATGTTTATTTTTCATTTTCTTATTTTTTATTTTTAGCTACAGATGATTTGTGTAGGACGCAATTCAAAGGACAATGTGTAGAATGTCCAACTAAACACATGTACGGCTATGAAACAGATTACAATTTGATAGATGATGTTTGTATTCCGAGATCTACGAAACAGTTTTATGGTAGTGATTATGATGGAAGTTTGAAATCGTGTGCTGCATACACGTTGTTCAACGAATATGTTTGTGTTGATTGTGTTGGCATTTCTGACAGTTGTCGTTTGACGGTGGGTGCAATTGGTGCCACAGGGTTGGTTTTGGTTGTGTTTAGTGTTTCAATGACAGTCGTGGTTATAAATAATGATTATAATAAAAATAACGACACTAAAATCGATACAACAGTACCTTTAACAGTAGAAGAAGTACAAAACGCAATAGCTACCGAAATTGAAAACATTCCGGTACCTTTAACAAAAGAATCAATAATATCAGCAATGAAAAATGTAACATTAACATCTGTGAAACCTGCAACAGAAGTTTATCTAGATGGAAAATTTGAGTCTTCAGATAATAAAATAAATGCCTTGACAGATGTAATCGAAAATGTAAATTCAAAAATAAATAGTACAATACACGAGGAACTATTAGTACCCGTTAAAGAAATACTAGAGGCTGTACAAACTGCAGTTAATGAGGTAAAACCACCTGTCGAACAAAGTTCTTTAATTGTCAAGTATAGTGGAGATGAAGCTGACTTGAGTTTAACATATTCCGACAATATTTTTAAAATTGACGGTTCTGTCAAGTCCAAAAGAATAACATATAATGACAACCTTTTCCCATCTGATAAAACAAAGGTAGAATATGAATGTTTTGCTTACAGTCAAGAAATGGAATTTGAAAGTGTAGATTTTTCCAATAAAAAAGTAGTACTATATATTAGCGATCCTATTTTGAATGGAATTTTCAATTTAACAATTACAAGTCAACTTTCTGACAGTAATAATAAAAGCAACAGTTTAATAGGAAAATGTGGAGATAGATCTTTTCTTCCCCTGACAGTTGAATTTGAAGCGGGTGTTAGTGATATGAATTTAAGTTACAGTAATGGCGTTTTTACAATGAGTAAAATTTCTAATTCGAAAACTTCGTTTGAAGGTACTGACCTGTTAAGTACAATTTCTACTACCACAGAAAATACTTTCCCTTGTCTAAATTTCAGTAAACCATTATTCACGAGTATAGAAAGGAAATCAAAAGCAACGTTTAAACTAACCCCAACAGCAGACAATACAGTAATAAACATACATATATCTACTGATGATGAAGTTGCAAATCCAGTCATGAAAGGGACATGTGAAATAGAACCTGTATCTGATATGACGGAATATTCAGAGAAAGAAATTGTTGTGACATACGGAGGAGAAACTGGTATTTTTATGCCAGCTTACAATGGAAACAATATTATATTCAATAATGTAACGGAAATTTTATATGAGGCTTATGGAATACCACCAATTAAACATTCATTGATTGATGCAAAAAACGTAACTATTGCCTGTGTAGAGAGTAACTTTTCTATGTTTAATACTTCTTATGAGTATAAAGTAACAATGAAAGAACACGTGGATGATAACAATATTAAAGATTTTTCAATAAAAAATTCTTTGAGGGATGAATATTTTTTCACATGTGCCAAGATATTATCTGTTGAATTTACATTGATTGGGTCTTCTTTAACTTATGCTGACAATGCTTTTTTAATGGGGGTTGTTAGTAGTGTAAAATCTACATCTAATGGAGTTGATACTATTACTACAGTATCAGACACTACCACAAAGTTTTCTTGCATAAACTTCAGCAAAGCAAGTGAACTTAATGATTTAAGTTTAACAGGAAAGAATACTGTTACATTTGATGTCCAACCGACAACAAAATTAAACAAGTTGTTTTTAGTTGTTACAGTAAACGCGCCCGGTGTAGTTGACTTACAAAAAATGAGAGGAACTTGCGATATAACCTCTCTTAGTAGTTTAACGAGTGAACCAGCAAATCAATCCATTATAACGTTCAAAGGCACTGCTGGTGCAAAGCCAGCTTCCAGTGTAAACAAAATAGAATTCACTGCAGTGATGGAAGTTTTATACGAAACATATGGAATACCTCAAACTGCATACAAACTGAGTAGTGCTAAACCAGTAAGTATTGGTTGTGTAGACGGTAACTTTAAAGAAATAGCTACAGATGATACAACTGCTTTAAAAGTTACAGTGACAAAACGAGAAGAAGAAGATATTATTATTAAAGATGTTAAAATTCAAAAAGTGGGAACTAGTGATACATTATTGACAGAGGATGGTAATATTGTCAATTTCACATGTGCGAAAAAGCTATCTGTTGAATATTCTGGCACCTCTTCAGATGTAACTTATGCCACTGCTACAGGATTTTCAATGCCCACATTAAAATTATCAGAGCTCGAATATGACGGAATAAAAATAAAAATAGCTGTTGATCATGTAGATTTTCCTTGTTCAGGATTTGAAGACTTTGCTAGATCATCTACAAAAACAGAAATGGTTTTTAATGTGCAACCCAAAGTTAGTGTCACGAAGTTTCAATTATCAGTTTTAGACGGCGATACTACTGTACCAAATAAAATAGGATCTTGTACCGATATAACTTTTGATCCAAATAAAGCTACTGCTCCTAAGGTAGATGAGTTGGTTATTATATACCAGGGAACTGGAATAAATATGTCGTATACATCAAGTGGTACTAAAAAAACTTTACAATTTAAAGCACTAACTAGTATTACTTATCAAGCTTATGGGATGCCCTTATATTCATATACATTAACAGATGATCAAACATTCGTATGTACTGAAGTAAATAATGGTACTTTAAATGCACTGATTGCGGCAAGTTCTTTCGACTCTCTACTGATGACAGTAAAGAAAGTCGGTGTGAACGTTACAGTTAAAATCGCAACAATGATTGGTACAACAATTAATGCAGATTCTGAGAAGATGATTACATGTTCTAATCTCCAACTATTTGAATAAGATATTCATAGTGCTAACATTAATTAAACATTTTAATCAAACATTCCTAATGTATTATTTTTATCGCAAATATAATACCATACAATTTGTATGATACAGATATCTATATCGTTGCTGTTTAACCTACCATATCAAATAAAATTGATCCTCTGTACTTGTGCCGCTTTAAATTTTACGGATATTGTTTTTCAAGCAAAAACTAGTTGATTTTTATTTATATTTCCATCTAATATTAGTTTTAATAATTAGAAGATAATAAATGATTTGAGTCCACTCATTTACGAACTTTTCTTGTTGTCGAATGCATTTTTTACATGTATCTGTTTCGTTGTTGTTTTCTGATTTCTTCAATAAACGTTTTAAAAATATTTATAAATGAACCTGATTGATAAATTGTATGAATATTTTATTTTTCAAAGGACAGTGAAAAAACTTAAAAAACTAAACAATTATATTGCTCTGACTTCACCTATAATAAAGACTTTAACTTGTACTACATTAGAATTATGTTATCAATATAATAATTATAATTATTATAATTATTATACGCAACTTGCGTGCATAAATATTATTTACATTGATCTGTATGGTACAATTTATGTGTAGATTATTTTTTTTTTAAATTATTTCTGTAGTAATTTAGATTCTTTACAATATCAACGAATTCTAAATGATCATTTTATGAGAATTAAAAAAAGAAATACTATTCTTCAGCAAGACGGTCACAGGTCAATCAGCACCAACAATTTTATGCGGAATAAGAGGATAAATGTATTGCCAAATTAGCCTAGTCAGTCACCTGACTTAAATATTATCGAAAATCTATGGGCTATTTTAAAAGGACACATCAAAAAAAGATGCCCAAAGAATGTGGAAGAATTGTGGACTATTGTGAAAGAAGAATTTTTTTTGATTGAGGATGATGTCATAAAGAAATTGTACATGTCAATTAAAAAAAGATTGCAATTGACCATTAGGAATATTTTATCCCAAAACCTCTAAATTGATTTTTGATCTATTATTATGAAATTTATAATTTATGTAATAAATAACACTTTCAGAACATAGTTTTTCCCGGCGGTGACATGTTCTAATCTCGATCTAAGTCATTAAGATATTCATAGTGCTAACATTAATTAAACATTTTAATCAAGACATTCCTAATGTATTCTTTTCATCGCAGATATAATACCATACAAATATCTATAATATAGATTTTATATCGTTGCTGTTTAACCAACCATATCAAATAAAATGCATTCTCTGTACCTGTGCCGCTTTATATTTTAAGGATATTGTTTCTCAAGCAAAAACTAATTGACTTTTTATTTATATTCCCATCTTATATTAATTTTAATAGTTAGAAGGTAATTGATGACTGGAGTCCACTCAATTTGGCACTTTTTTTGTTGTCGGACGCATTTTTACAAGCTGGTCTGTAACAAAAAATTAAATTTAAAGAATTTTATTTTCAATAATATTTCTTTACATGTATCTGTTTCGTTGTTGTTTATCTGATTTCTTCAATAAACGTTTTAAAAATATTCATAAATGAAGCTGATTGATAAATTGTATGAATATTTTATTTTATTTTTGATCAATTTTAAAAACTGTTTATCAAATTTATAATAAATTCATGTTTCTGTCTTCTTTTTCAGAGAACCGTATAATTCTATAAATCACATTCATGACTCATATTATACGAAGATTCTCGTATATAAATTTAATTAATTAATCTCTTGTTAGTAACAAGTTGTTACTATTACTCAAAGAAATTAAAGAATTTCTCAAACATTTGTAAATTTTGTCATTGAATTTTGACATTGAATTTAGACTAAATTTTAGTTTGTTGACATGTAAAAAATTAACTAAATCACGAGAAATAGTGAACAAAAATTCATATTTATTTAAAACTAAAAATAATTTTTTTCTGTCCATTTTCAAAAGTCAAAATGACTACCTATAAAAATTAATATATTTAATATAATTAAATTAATGATGAGAATCAAAAAAAAATATAAAAAAATAATTAAAATAACGATACGAGAAGACAAAAACAAAAACCCAACGAAAAAAATTACAAAAATTGGAAAAAATAGCTGAAAAAAAAAGTTAATTTTCCACCACTTGATCGGGTCGGCTTTATTAGCTTATACTTTTATATTGACTATTCTTCGTTATTTAAGTTTACAATGACGAAATGTATAATTCGTTTATATATTATAATCTAAACAAAATTTTAAATACTTATTTCATATATGATCGCGACAAATCAAACAAAATTTTAATGACAAGAAAAAATGTGAGAAAAATGTGTTTTTATGTAAATCATTCATCAGGTGAAATATTTTGAAAATTTTGAACCATTTAAAGAAGGGACTATCAAAATAATGGCATTTTGCCGTAATAATCAAATTAAAATAAATTAAAAAAAATACTAAAATCATTAACAAATCTTAGAATATTATATACAAATATACAAAGCATTAGAAATAAAATTAATGAACTAACTTTACATCTAAATAATTATGATATAATTTTACTTACTGAAACATGGTTATCTTCTAATATAACTTTACCGAATTTTCACCCTCCCATACTTTGTAATAGAAGTCACGGAGCAACTGCAATCTTTATAAAGAATAATATTAAATTTTCGACATTTAACATATCACAATTTGATTTCCAAGATCATTTTTGGGTCTCTATTTTACTTGATAAAGAAACAATAACCTTAGGATGTATATATCGATCACCAAATTCTACAATCACGAATAATACTGAACTTATAGCATTAATCAACTACGTATCTAATAAATATCCTAAAATATTAATTATTGGTGATTTTAATTTACCAAAACAATCAATCAACCATTAACCTCTTTTTCAAATAATTTTATGCAAGTAATAATAAATAATGGTCTCACTCAACATGTTACAAATTTTACTAAATTTGGCAAAAATAATTCTTCTTCTTTACTAGATCTTATATTAACATTTCAAATATTAATTATCTACCACCCATAGGTAAATCTGATCACATCTGTTTAAAATTTGTATTACACTCTCAATTAACCATTCCTTCTCTAACCCCAAAACTACAATTTAGTCATGGAAACTACACACTCCTTAATGAATTATTATCTAATATTAATTAGAACTTTACAACTCATTCTAACATAGATATTAATATAACTTATAATAAATTTCTAGACATATTACAATTTTTAATTAATATAACAATTCCAACAAAGTACCCTAAAACAAAAATTTCAATATTGTCAGGTATGGGCTGTAATTTATAAATGTACAACCAATAACTGATGAAAGACAACCGCACAAACAAGTTTCACTCAAGATAAAAATAATACAAACTCAAAAGATTTTAACTTTAAAATTAAGCTGTATTTTCCAAACCAAAAACAGAATAATCAATATTTTACAAGATTGGATTGTATCCTATTCTTGTAAAATATCCCTTTACATATCTTTTTTCATATCGGTGTCTTTCGGATCTTCATGTAATTACTTTCCTTGTATAAATAGTATGCTAGACAGGTCGATTATGTATCTTCTAATCCAGACGATTCTAGTTGGTACTTTACTGTTAAGGTTGTTCCAAGTATTCAGTTTCCGTTTATTATTCGGTTATTGTAAACTGATCCATCGTCATGCAGGTTTTGGATTTCCCATTAAGATTATATCATATTCATAAATATCATGTTGTCAGAAATAGCTTATGGTATGACAATATCTTATTATAATTCAAGCTTAAAATTAATTAATTGGAAATTGTATCGAAATAAAAAAACTGACCAATCTCTTTAATTTTAATCTATCAAGAAAAAATTACATACAGTCATTAAAAAAAATAGAATAGAATATGAACTAATAATATGCCAACAATCTTCTTCAAATCCTAAACTTTTCTATAAATATTTATCCAAAACTAAAACTAAAACATTTCCTAGTGAACTAATTAATAATAATATAACCTATAATAATATTAAAGAAATTTGTCATATTCTTAATTCGAAATTTCAATCATCTTATAAACCACCATGGTGCACCATCTCAAGTATTAACAACACTACCTTCATATAATTTAAAATCAACCATTAATCAACTAGTAATAACTCCTAACGATAT
>JAUZND010018152.1:0-26533 GCA_034780555.1 Coelogynopora nodosa | reverse complement strand
ATCAATTTTACTTCTTTTTCGTTTATTAAAAGAAAAGAATGCATAGATGTTAAATGGGATATCTATCGTTTAAAGTAGTAAGATAAATAGTAAGAATAAATAATCATTAAATAATATAACTCTTTCAATGGATTTTATTGATTTTTCGTTGTTAATAAATTAATTTTATTTTGTAGTTAATGACTACATAATTATAATGATGTAACAAATATTGATAATTACAGAATACCTATATTTGAATATTCATATATATACATATATATAATCTATCATATAAAGTTCTAACAGTCATGCATTGCATGGTTTTGTTATTCGGTACAGTTGTCGCAGTATCTCTTATAGGCTATGCACACTATATTAATAATTGGGAGTGTATGTCATGATTAGTTAAAACATAAGCGCAATATTTAACTGTAATATATTTATGTTGCAATAATAACATCGTTGTTATTTTCGGACAAGTATAAATAGTTGTGTCTCTCTCCTACATTGTGTAACTGATGAAAAACTACTATTGGTGAATCTATATAATATATATATAGGTGTTTCTACTATTATTATACTAAATACGTGTGTTCATCACCAAAACCACATAATCACATATGTTTATCGCTATAAACACACTTAAAGCTTTATAAAGTTTATTAAAATACCTTCTCGGTAACCATCATTTATGTTATTCATATTAATCGTATGACAAGAATTAACTCTAATAAAAAGAGTTGTTTTTCTGTTCTCATCGGTTTCTTTACTAAAAAGTTTACATTAGAGCCCAATTTGAATGAAAGGTACAATTCTGTCAAATTTATTACTTTTACTTAAAGTATAGTCATAACATTTAAGAAAGCATGTAGGTATATATGTAGGTATATAGATAGGTAAATATCATTCTTTATGTTCCTAGACGAAGTATTCTATCTATAAAACGAATCAAAATATTAATTCCAAAATAGTTTTTTAAAATTTAATTATTAAGTTTACTTTTAAAATTATACATAAATAAACATAGCTAGTTCCTCTTTCGGTATCATCCTCCAAAAGCTAATATTTATAAAATAAAACACACTAATTTAGTATTTTATATAAAAAATATAAATCAACCAAATTCCACAATCCGTCTTCAGAAATCTGCTTTATAGTAATCATTGTTTTAACCGATATTTTTTCGCGTTCCATGTTTAAGCAATTTGTGTAATCCGGAATACGTGTAAAAGTAGGCACACAAAATGAGTTTTTCATCGTTTACACAATGTAAATGACAACATAATTGAAACTCATCCGAAAATAAATAACAATAATGCTAAAAAATAAGATATGTGACAAACCCCGTTGTGTGTGTTGCACCTGTTTTATAGAATTTAATGAAAATAAATCTCACAATAAAACTTACTATACTAAAGCAAGAGTTATTACTGTTCAAAATATATTAATTAAATTAATTACATTAAATGCAAAAAAATTCCCAATAGACACATATATATAAATAAAGATATAAGCTTCACCGTTTTAGCTTAAAACTGGAGTACTTTAGATCCTAACATGGTGTAATCCCATTACGTTAGCTTACATAATATAGTATTAGCTCATTTATATCCTGATACTTTGTCTAAATTCTACTAAATATATTAACTTATTCTTTAAATATTTAAATTTAATCGATTTACTGTAATATCTTTATAATTTGATGTTTTTTAATTATTTAATTATTATTGTTATATTATGATTGATATTGTGAATTGCTATTCATATATTATTGTCAATGATCATTTTCAAAAATTTAACATTAATATAGCGGCTATCTTGTAATCATGCAACTAATTTAGTGCATTTAAATTGACATGTGATTATTGAGTTTTAAAGTTATAAAAACAAATTTTATAATTTGTCGGTCATTTAAATCTTTTATGTAAATAAATATCTCATTCAGCACAGTACTGGACGTTTAATCTGTCACTCTATTTAGATACATTTAAAAATAGATATGCATGTTATAATGCTATTAACTGTCAGATGTTATATAGTATAGTTTTGTTTTATAAAATATAATTATATTTTGTTTGTATTTATTAATTTCAAGGATTTTTTATGAACTAAATTCTCTTTACCTAAATTGTATTTTTTTACATGATTATTTGTTATTATACAATAGATGTACTTATATTATTATTAATATTCTACAATATTAACATACCTGAGATATGCAATTATTTTGGGTAATGTTTTTTCTTCTAAACACAGTCATTTTGATGTTGTAAACATTATTTCAGAGTTAAAAATTTAAACCAATAATTATTATTTAACAATGGTTACTAAATAATTTAGAAATTTTCTGAAGTTTTAGAAAACACAATTTTTCTGTATAATGTTAATTAATTTTTATACATGCTGTCATTTCTTACAAACTTCATGTATTTTATTTGTTATTTTTCTTTAACTTTTAACTTCTCATGATGTAGTTCGTGTCATATTTTTTTTAACGTTATGCATTTGATCTAATGCTCTTTGTTAAACTGTTTCAGTAGGCCCTAGTTTAATTTTCGTTAATTTTTAATAAATTATTAATTTCTTTAATTATTTTTTCTTTTTATTTTAAACCTTGAACAAATGTTTATTTGATAAAAAAATACTCTAAGGACTGTGTGCTGCTTTAAGAAAGAATATTTTCGTGAGAAAATGAGTTCTCCTTACTATATGTATTATATTTGTATAACCCATATAATTGAATTTTTAAAATATGCAATGAATTAAAAATACAATTAAGTAATAATTATACCACTGAAATTAAGAGTTTTATTTTACTTTACAATCATGACACTAATTTATGGAAACAAGAAACCGCAAACCATTAAAGTAGTTATAAAAGCATTTATTAAAAATTTACAACTAAATCATCATGATTATCAATTTATTTGTAGCTACGGTTAGATCATATCTTTTCGTGACAAATAATCATGTTTTGAAAGTGTTTGACAATCTTCATTTTACGAGTCTTTTCATGTTGAATTTTTGCTTCGCAAACTTGAGTCTAACTTGAAAAACTTGTCAATTCGTTTTTATCATTCTAATTTAAAATATTACTTTGGATAATTATGTAAATGTTATTAAATATATAGTAGGAGGTTATATGATTTATATAAATGTATATATATATATAATATATCGTTTTTGGATATAATATAGTTAGTGTGATACTTTTTTTCTTTTTATTCTTTAAAAATGTGTTGTTATACATGAAAATTTACTCAGTTCTGTATGTTTGCTCCAACATTTGTTGAATAATACTCATAAATTAACTTATATATGAAATATAAGTATTTGTGCTTGATGTGCAACAAGTATTGTTCTGCGATTAAATTCCATTTAGACGGAATTATAAAATATTGACAAATGGTATGTAAAAACATATAGAATATTGAATTCAGTTTCCTTTTTAAATTGTTAGTAACCATTTTTAATTTTCTCCAATTTAATGTATATACTTTAATTTGATTTAACAGTATTGTTATATATAATATGACATACATCAATTTAATATCTATACTATTATTTTCCCAAATTGAATAAGCATTGATGACCCTGTTTCACTATATTTTATGATTTAAATCTGCTCAAAATTAATTATGTTTTCGTAGCAAATATTGGTTTAAAATTATCGTCTAAATATTTAACATGCTAACGTCAATTGAAATACATTAACGGTGCGTACTCTGTATATATTTGTAGTCCTTTCATATATTTTTAATATGTTTTAATACTGTTTTTTAGATACAATAAGATTAGTGTTTAAATTTAATACTTTTAATTTGTAATGCTTTTTATCAGAGATGTTTCATCAGATGTTAATCTATTAAAGCGTATTGCAAGAAACCATTACGAACGGTTTGCTATGAAAGAAACCTTTGAGAAACATGATTAAAAGTTTCAGATAACATATTTCCTACTAATATGTTTTGCAAATTTAAATAAAAATGAAGAAAATAAACTTTCGTTGTATATATTATTCTGTCATTCACAAATAATTTTCTTGTATATATTATCATTATATTTACAAAAAATATAGCTATGCATCCTTCTATTTCCCAACATGTCATTATCCTTCTTATGTATTTGAAGAGGAAGTGCGTTAGATATCGCTGCCTGATAATTACTTCTATACTACTATACCCACTTGAAGCGAGGAATGAATATCGGCCTGTTTATCCAAATAGTAAAATATATGTGTGTTTATTATGGCTCTATGCTTACTGGAAAATGAGACATATTAGAATAAATCATGCACGGGTTATAGTTTTAGTTAAAAGCTATGCTACAGATTCTTCGTGTTTGGAATGTTTCGAACTGAGGAATAATGTCACTTCAATTGGTTATGCATATTTATATGTTTAACGATTGTGTTGTGCGTCAACGGTTTCAATCATTTTAATGGATTATATTTGCTATCTATTTACTATCAGTATACTCAGCCTCAAAGTATATAGATTTTATGGTTGAATATCTTCTTTAAATGTATTATTATAATCGTGATAATGTAATAAAAATGATAAATGTAATTAAATGTCATAAATATTATTTATTAGCATTTAAAAAAACTTAATTGCTTCATAACGTTAACAGTATATGGCATAGTCCAATATAATCCAAGGGTAGGATGTTTATTATATTTCAGACGTTTAATTTTTAGGAAAGGTTCAATTTCAAAACGCTGTGTTAGCACTTGAGAAATTATAATACCGATTACTTCTTAGGTGGTCTTTTAAGAATACAGAATTTTAATGTGTTATTTAACTAGAGTTATGTATTAGTTGAGTGAGTTTCTGACAAAGAAATATACGATTATAAATGAAGACCATCTTTCTATAAAAAAAATTTGAAAAAATAAGAATTCACCAAATAGATATAACATTAAATTGTTAAATATTAAAGTAAAAATATTGATCTAGTTAAATGTCAAAAAACTGTATTTCTATAAAACACTAGTCAATTATGTAATATATCGGTCAAGCAATATTTTTATTTAGATCGGATTAATTGGGTTAGTACGAATTAGATAAATAATAATTATATATGTCTATACTTCTCCAAATTATTCGCAATTTCTACGGCGCTTTACAAAGTATACAAATGAATTATATGAATTTTAACAAAACATGAAAAATAGAAATATTAATTAAAATAAATGAGAAAAGTCCGTAAACATTAACAAAAAAATTACGTAAGTATATATAATATATAAATATATGATTGTTTAAAAAGGTAGGTTTGTATAGGTGTGATTCAAGGGTGCAGACTTTTTCATCTGTTTAATATTAACGACCGCAATCTAGAAGGCACGGTCTCCAGTAGAAAAACCTTAATAAATTTAATTGCTTTTTTAGTAGCTCTATAATCTGGCAAACCTTCCACGCTCAAGCCAGGGTACAAGACACCTCGCTGACCTTTCACCCCACTCCACACCTCCAGAAAGCCCGACAAGCCCGCATCCATCTGAGCCGGGCCGGCCTCCTTGACAACCGGTCTCCCACCCACTCGATGGAGTCGCCGGGGGGCTCCAGCTCCTCCTTCCATCTGGACCACCACTCGCGCAGCAGTGATCTGGACAGCCACGTCTCCCTGGAGGCCACCATCTCCACCGCCCCTCTCGCCCAGCCGGAGCGGGCTACCGTCAAGGTCCTCGTTCCCGGGGAGCCGGAAACTCTTCCAGGCGACAGTGAACTGTCCAGTCCCAGCGGCGGCCTCGGGGGTATTTCGCCGGTTGCCGCGGCCGCAGCAGCCGCCGCGTCGTTTAGACAGCAGCGTTCGATCCGGCCGCACAAGGATTACTCGAGGTCGTCCAAGACGGAGGGTAAACGGTCCGATAATATCATACAGTTGCAAAAGCAACATCTGCTCAACTGTTTGGAAAACGTCACGGTGAGCTGTTGTTGTCATGTAGTTTTTGTTATTGTTTTGCAACGGAATGTGGATGTGGCAATAGAGACTCCTGTAGGGAACACCACATACCGATTCTTATAAAATGTATTTTATTTTATAAAAATATGTGACGCGGAATTATTACTTTTTAAAACGAAGGAAATTTGACATATGTTCACAAAATGTATATAATATATACCACGCGTGATAAGATATAATAACGTCAATAGTAATTGATTATATGTTTATTGATTTAATTTTAACATTACTTTTAACGATATAGTTAAAAATATATTTATTTGAACAGGTATTTTTCATTAATTAAAACTGTTTAATAGCACTAATAAATTATCTACTAGTTTTTTTTCAATTCTTTAAGAAACGCGCATGGACGAAGCTTATTTTATACACTTTTTTTATACAAAAATTTTTATTTAAAAATGTGTCTAATTTCTTAAAATAAATAATATAACTAATGTAAAAAAATTAAATATTATATAAATGACTTACACTAACATTTATATAGTGTTACAATGTAGACGTCTGTCAGAGAAAAGTATAAATGGCTTGAGATCAACTGTTAACTAAAATATTTACAAAACTTTATTTGAGATTGTTTTTTAGAATTTGCAAATTTTTTAAAAAGAACTCAAAACAATTCCTATTTTAATATTTGCTCATGTTTTGCACGGACTGTTACCATGACATCACATATAATCATTTGCAGTCGACTTTCCCAAAAGTATTCGTTTGCTTTTTACTAATACATTTAATACCTTTTTTATCCGGAAATGTTGAATAATTTCACTGACTTTTCTGTACAAGTAGCAGGTGATTACTGCTGTGAAATGTTTCTTCATTTAATTGTTTACACGTATTTTCCCCTGGCAATTATAGATTTCAATTTGAATGTCATCAAAATATTTTTTCCGGAAAACATTTAATTTCAATAAAAACACTTTTTCCTTCAGTCTCTGGTACTTTATTGTCGTTTTATGCACATTCCTCCATCAATTTTATTCAGCATACTTTTTTGCTTCATTACTGAGAGGAATAATTTGTTTCTTCTGTTTGTATCCGAAACTTTTAAGTAAATTTTTTTTTAAAAACAACATAATCTGTATGTAAAACTTTAAAAAATCGAACAATTGTATATTCTTTAGTGTAATATTTAGTTTCAAATAGGATAGTAATAGGATGCTTCATATCTTACACATATAAGATTTAAACCGAGTTAATTAGTATTAATTTGTTTTTTTTACATTCCAATAAAAATCACTTACATTAATACATTTTGTTGTTTTTTGTAGTATTAGTCATGCAACAACTCATTTAGCTTTTAACATTTAATTCGTTTGCAGGCCGATTTCGGGATATTTTCCCTCACCAATTTACACGTATTTTGAGGGTTAAATAATAATTTAATAGGCACCTCTCCTTCACTAAAAAGAAGTGATTATTAAAAAATTATATATTATAATGTCTATATATTTCCAATTATTGATCCGATGTGTGATTTTGTCTGTTTCTTGTGTAACTATATATGTGTGATGCAACAGACATGAGTTGCAATACTTTTCTTAATTATGGGAAATGTAACTAATTCCCCTTTTTTGTTCATTACTTACTAACTTTTGATATATTAACATTCCGATAATTGGAAATCGTTTGACATCATTTAATATGATTGATAGTCACTTATTTGATAAGAATATTTATTTCATATATGTCAGATTTATGTATGTTAAAATATATAGTTAACGAGATTGTCTCGCATTACTCTAAATACTGTGCCGATTTGTTAACTTGAGTATTTGCGCCGTTTTTTCTTCCCAATATTTCGGCAGTTGTTTTGGTGCTTTTTTTCTATTTCCGCGACTGAATTGATCGGATGTCATCGCAATAAATTCAGCGAACAAAGCTGTAACAGCCTATATAGATCTATACTTGTATTTTTATTTAATCATTTCATGTAAGCTGTTCTTCTGTTAGTTTCTCTCGTTTTTGTTTTTTTCTACAGAATATTATATTCTAAAGTTAATTCTGTGGATAGAAATACGTTCATAGTTAGTAAGGTCAAATTGTAATATTGTGAAGCATCTATTCTTAGAATCCTTTTTAACGATATCTCATCTCTACAAACAAAACCATGTGTCATAACTAAAATAACAATCGTTATAGTCTTTGTGGATGATATTCTGTTCATGAAGTAGAAGTCTGATAAAAAGCTTGCTATCTTATATCCAAATATGATTTTTCGTCGTTTTATATAATTTGTTTAATATATTCTATTTTTATATGTATTATACACGTTTTGTTATTCAAACATTAATAGTAAATAGCAGTTTGTTCCCCGTTTTTGTTATAGTCGCCTCTATTATTTTATTTTATTTTATTTCAAAGCTTGTTGAAAATATTATATATAAATAATATTGTTTTGACTTTCTCCTATCTGTCACATAATTAATTTCGAGTTCAAAACTTTAGATCACTTTGCGTGAATTAAAATAATATCAAAATATGTTTTTAGAAATAATATAAAATATTGTTTATATATCTTATTTTATATATTATATTCACGTTAAAAATATAGGTATATAATTTATGAACAGTTTTTACATCAGTCTTATAATTAAAACCCAAGATTATGCTTCATAAAAACGGTATTAAAATCAATCAATAATAATATCTTGATGCGATGACAATGGAGCGTTTCCTTTAGATTTTCGGAAATTTAGTTATATTTTTACTTTTATATTAAATTAGCAAAAATAAAAGAAAAGTTATTGTCATTCGTATTAACAATAAGCAAACATGTAAGTATATTAAACTTGATCAATTCACAGTTTCTATCGTTTCCTATTCGTTTTAAGTTTCCTAAGTGTAATTCTCAGTTCGCCACAAAAGTCCCATGAAGCCATGGCCGTATATATATGCAAAGTAGTATGTAAAGTGTATTTCTATCTACCCCCCTGGTCCGGGGGGGTCATTGGACCAAGTCATATGTCATGTTCATTTTGTCCGATTTTAACTATGTTAAGGCCGTTTCCGATTAAATAAAGGGCGGGAATTTCAAATTTGAGGTTATGGGAGCAAACCAAAACCAAAATCAAGTATTTGTTTTTGGTTGTTGTGGCTTTCTATTGGTCGATTTAAACAAGGTCTACGTCGTTTCCGATTAATTCAATGTCACAGAGATCGATTTAAGCTAATTTAATTATAAATTGATGAGAAGTACTCTAATTAGTAATCGATCATTCAATTGCATTTTTTTATTTTCCCAATACTATGCATTGTAACCATATAATGCCAAATCCGGGTGGTTTCAATGGGGATTCCGACTACGTTGGGGTCGTTGAGTTTGATTTAGGTACTTATATACAGTCATTCCACAACATTTATTAATTTTTATAAATACGATGCTTTGCAGGCCTGATTCGCCGATCATGCCGACTAAATCAAGTATGGAAATTGGTTTGAGATATACTACTATAAGTATAATATAAAAGCGCTATACGTAGATACTACAAGTATACAACAACAGTTTAATACCCTAAGCTACTAATACCCCTAAACTCTTAAATCCCTAAACTGATAAATCACTAAACTCCAAACTCTTAAAATATATCTTCTTAATTTGAATCATTGAAACATACGTAATGAATAAGATAGAATGTCATTTATTATTATTTTAAAAGTTAGTGTGTAGGTAACTAATCATTTAAACAAATGTGTCTGTGTTACTACTCATCATCAGTTTCATCTGTATCGCTTGGTGTATCAGTAATGTTAACGTAGCCTTCTCCGACTTGACCAGCCCATGTCCACTGTCCGACTTGCTCGCTAACTTTATCTAACTTGATCCGACTTGCTATCGAACTTCTTTTTATAGATTCTTCCAAGACGGTGTGTTGGAATATCATGGTTTTATTAGTTGACCGTAGTATATATTCCATTAATTTATAAATTAGTCCCAATAGTTTTTCTTTGGTGCATCTGTTCAAAAATATTAGGTGATGCTGAATCCTTCGTTTCACAAGCTTTTTAATCTCCTTCAGTGTACGCGAGAATGCTTCATCACCCCCGATATCTTTCAGTAGAATATGTCCAACAAGGAGGAAATTAGACAAACTGGAACTCTTATCCGGGTCATAAAAGTACATTTTGTTTTCACTATCGAAATGTTTATTGTTATAACCATCATAATCAATATCCGGTCTGTTGGAGGTGGACGCCCCCATTTCAGACTCCTCCACCTCCTCTTCCTCTTAAGACACTTCACTCTCGATATGTTGATGCTTGTATTTGTGTTTCATATTTATTGTATTAGAACTGTACTAAACTGATTACACCCCGAATTGGCTAGTTTTAAATGAAAAGACTGATACAAGAGTACAACATAAAGACACCGTATATAAGAAATATTCCCAACGATAATGATGAAGAAATATCGCCTCGACGGTTAACGCCAACACCTGCAACATTTTCTCCTCCCATGTTCAAACCACAAGTGTCTGAAGAAAGTTCTCCGAGCAAAATTTTAACTCATCAAACGTGCCACAGGCAGCAGCATCAAACTTGTCTCCTTGACCTATATTCGAACAACAGCTGCCCAAGGAAAGTTCTCCCGATGATGACCTATTCTTATCAGACTTTTTCCCTGGGATACTACAGCCAGAAAGTCAATGGACTTATTACGATAATGAGCTGTGACACTGACATTTTAGTTATGCGCTAAATTATTAGTTTCCTACTCTAACGTTTAAAATAATAATAATAATAAATGGAATTATATCTCATGTATTACGTCTGCTTCAATTATTCAAATAAAGGGAATACATTTTAGGAGTATAGAAGTTTAGGGATTTAGGAGTTTATGGAATTAGGAGTTTAGAAGTTTAGAGATTTAGGAGTTTATTGATTTCGGGGTTTAGGATATTAAACTTTAGGAGTTTAAGGATATTAGGTTATTAAACTTTAGGAAATCAGAATATTCAAATTTAGGAAATCAGAATATTAAAATTTAGGAAATCACAGTTTTAAACTGTTATTGTATAATTATAGATTACTTATGAAATAAGTATACTTTTAGTATCTACGTATAGCGCTTTCAAAGTATACTTATGGTAGTATATCTCAAACCGATTTCCATACTTGATTAAATCGGCGAATCAGGGCTGCAACGCATCGTATTGATAAAAATCAATAGATGTGCTAGAAATACCGATTTCTAAGTACCTAAGTCGAACTCAGCGACCCCGACTTATTCCATTGAAACCATCTGGATCCGACACTATATGGCTACAATGCATTGTATTGGGTAAAATCAATAATTGTAATACAATTATCGATTACTACTATTAGAGTACCTCTTATCAATTTAGCTCAAGTACACTCGGCGATATTGACTTAGTCAGAATCCCCATTGAAATCACCCCAATCGGATAAAATATGACCGTAATGCATTGTATTGGAAAACATCAATAATTATACTTAAATGATACGATCGATTACTATCAATAGGATACCTAGCTCTGATTAATATTGTAATTAGCAAAATCAAACTCTGTAACTTTGCATTAATCTGAAACGACCTTGACCTTCTTTAAATCGGCCAATTGGAAGCCATAGCAACCAAAAACAAATACTTGATTCTGATTGGCTCCGGGAACCTCAAATACATAATTATACAACAAATGTTAATACAATATATTATATAATATAAAATAATATTGTAAATAAAATTGAAACAAAATTTATGTTTTAAACTTATTTAAATTTGTAATGTGTGCGTAAGAAAAATAATTTACAAAATGTTGATCAAGTATATTTTGCGGATAATAAATCATGGGTTGATATCCGTTTGAGATTTTTAGTTATTTATTTAATGTTATATAAATTATGATATATTGTTATTGTGTTTAATCCGATTGTAAAATACGTATATATTCATTACAACTATAATAATGATTTAATAATTAATGGTTTAATATATTATTCGATCACTATCTTCTTGTTTATCAAAAATTCATCTTCAGCTCTCATCAGTTTTACATTTAATACATTTAATATGTATTTCTTATAAATATTATTATGTCGGCATATGTTTATTATTTGATATCACAAATTTATAATATTCAGATAATAATGAACGACATCGGGTATTATTCTTTGTTTTTATTAATTTGTAATAGTTTTATTTAATAATTATTAAATATTCTAAATGTTTTAATATACTATAAATATATTTGTAATAGATAATAGCACTTTAAATTATAAATGTAAGCTCTTGACGTTTAATTTAATCTTTTAATAATTTTTTCAATTTAATAATTTAAGTGCATTAATTACTATAGGTCTACAAGTTATTTGCCAAATGCATATTAGACACCCAGGAACAAAAATAAATGTTTGATAATTAAATGTTTACAAATAACACAACTTTTAACTATATTTTATATACAATAGTATTATAGTTAACATAATGTATAAGGACATAAATATAATTAAGAATTTTATTTATAATTTATCTGTTAAAAATTGTTTTGCAATTACTTTAGCTGTGTTTGTTATAAGTATCAAATATAATAAATAAATCTAGAAAAGTAGTAAGTCTAAAAGATTTTATTGATAAGATAAAAAGCAGTATATGATTGATATATCGGATTATATATATATATTTTATATATATTGGTGAACAGTGTCACACTATTTTATACCTATTTATTTTAAAATTATGAAGTAAAATTTATTAAAAATGTTGAATTTTTTTTTTTTTAGGTATTTACAGGACCATAACAGACTAGGCAATATATAAATATTTATGATAGACTAATAGAGTTTACAAAATATATCTATTAAAACAAGTAATTCGGCACTGTCAGAATATAATTTTATAACTTAATGTAATATGTAATAATAAATATAAATATTTAAAACGCCTTCATATATAAAATTATATATATATATATTAAATATATCTGCAGCACACACAAAGAGTTTGTTTTTTGCAACCGATACAGAACGTTAACCAGTAGTAACAACATTTTATAAATAATACGAAAATATAATACTTCATTATATGATATTATATTTTTATATTGTTTACAATCTATATTCAAATTTAACGTTTTCTTCTGTTGTGCAAATTTAAGTATTAATTAATTTTGTTATAAAAATGTTTAACATAAAGGCATTTATTAGTTTATCACTAATCAATATATTTAGTTTTTTGGTGAATATTTAACTTTCTTCCTCAAATATAATTTAGCATTAAATATATACATGTACTCGTCTGCACTCGTCTATGGACCTTAATGACTACTGTTTTTTCAAGTTGTTGACTCACGTCAATTTCTAAACACTTGTCTAGTTTGTATCGCCTTATTACCTCTCTTCTCTTTGCCTTCCTGTCCTAGTCTTGATTTCTGAACTTATTGGCACTTATGGGTGTGCTTTCAAAAAGCCATCAGTTTCTACAAATAAACGCGTTCTGAACCGCAACTTCAAAAATGCAATTAGTGGAATAAGACATTTGTCAGAGACAGCCTGCCCTTGTGATTTCCCCCCTTATCCTCCGCAATATTATCTCTTCTATTAAATAACGTGAACATCAGTTTGTCACCGCCATTTTAATGTGGCTTATACCACATACCTTATCTGATATAGTGCATATTAGTATGTTCAGTCAACACATTTATAACTTATAAATTCCGAAAAAAGGAATAGGAACGAGTCAACAGGGAGCAGAGCGAGTGAGAAAGAATGAAGCACAACATTGTATCTTGAAACATTCGAGTAGCCTCGACTCCATTCAAATCCCTGCGGGTTTGCGAATTGCTGGGATTAGCATCTTCAATTAAGCTAATAAGAGTCTGGGCGCGAATTATCATCAACTATTTATGACGTCCTTCAGTTTCGGTTTGTTACGGAAGCGATAGATCCCGTGTCTAATAAGTGTTATAAACGAGTTGGATAGAGAAAAACCTGGAAAACGACAAGGAGAGTCGATCTGCGGCGCTGACATAGAATGGAAGATAGTTCCTTCGTTCCATAGATCGCTATCCGAGAGTTAAGATGCGGTATTCGTGTATTACCAAATCATTAGGACAGCCGTTGATTTAGTTTTATATGTTTTCTGAATTAAATTATTGATGTTTAGTGTCTTAAATTCTATCATATTATTACATTTTGACACAACAGGTGTTTTATTTAATGATTTAATGGAAGACGATCTGACATATTGTTTAAAAATATTTAGATATCGGACTAATTTTTTAAAATTGGTTTACTTTATTGCAGAAAAGAACTATAAAAATTTAATTTTCATTTATTTATTTCGGTTTTCGAATTTATTGTATTTTTAAATGTTGATTGTACTCACTTTTAAATATGCCGATTGATTAGTAACATTAAATTTGTTATATTTTATCTTGACTTAAATTAGGCTTATCCAATGCATCTGTTAATTGGTTCAAGTTAATTTTTTATTAGAAGTTAATTATTATCGTCGTATTTATTAATTAATTTATACATATTATCCTTGTTCGTTTCAATAGGGCCTAACATATATAAAGGACCATATCATTTTATGACAAATCTGTCCATGTATTATTTAATAAGTAGTTTTTGATCTGTGAACCCTTACATCTATTAAACTATATTTGTAATTTTGTTTATAATACTGTTTTTTAACACTGTTAATTACTTATAAATATATGTGTAAATATAAAATTATGAGTTTTTAATAATATTGGAAGCGTTTTCTTAAAAATATCATACAACTATTAACGTCTAGTTAATTGTCCATAAAATATCACCTGCCCATGCAACTACCAGGCAGGTGGTACTGTCCATGCAACTACCAGGCAGGTGGTACTGTCCATGCAACTACCAGGCAGTTGGTACTGTCCATACTGTCCATGCAACTACCAGGCAGGTGGTACTGTCCATACTGTTCATGCAACTACCAGGCAGGTGGTACTGTCCATACTATCCATGCAACTACCAGGCAGGTGGTACTGTCCATATTGTCCAGTTTGCACTGCTCTACTTACACTATTTAATTTATCTTGATTGCACCTTTATTATCTTTCTGGAATTTCACGATAAGGACATTTTCACTGCAAATGTCCACACTTTCAATCATACTAATACATTAACAGTAAATATAAAAGTGACCCGATAATTTCAAAACTCTTCGTTTTAAGTTAATATTAGATATTATTGTAATTTATAAGGTTAACTTATTATATTATCTGGAACAAAATTTCATATTTATTAGTATTTTATTGATGTTGTTATTTATCATGCAAACGATTTTTTTATTAATTGTAACCATTAATTGTTACGTAATTAGAATTTGACTGATCTTATTTAATACATTTGTAAGTAAAAGCCGAACTCAGAGATCATCGCAAAGTGCAGTGTGCGTATTGACAGTCTACCCCGACGAATTAATATTATATGTCAAACAATATTTATACGGGGATTATTGGCTTAAATCTTGAAGTCAGAAAACTTTTTTTTTTAGTATTCGTTGCGTTAAAATGTTTGAAAAACTTTTTTTAAATATTACACAACTCTAAATGAAGTGGTTAATAGATTAATAGCCCCACTAAAGAAGTCAAGTTCTTCGTTCAATTAGCTCATTATAAACAAGTTTCCTCAAATTTACTTATCTGTTTTGTCAATCAAAGTTCAGCTTTTGTTATGATTTTGTTTTTGGAAAATTTTATTCTGCTTAATGTATATAGATAGTATTTGAATTTCAGATAAATTTTATATTTTTAATTATTTTCACATTAATGAGTTAAAAATTAGACTAGATCGAATTTCATTTTTAAATATGTTAGTTTAGATAAGTATTATTGTCCAATTACAAATAAATATGTTAATAGTTGTACAATAGAAATAGTAGAGATTAATCTCCATAGTAAAAGTTGTCAAGAAATATTTATCCACAAAAATGCTTTAAAACTGAGCTGCAGGTTATATGTATTTTTTTATATAATCAATTATTATAAAATATGGCGCCATATTAACCCCTCTTAGTTGTTGTTGTTGTTGCTCAACTTTGGGCCCAAGGTGGTCTTCTTCTTGAACCATTTCCACATTTTTGCCACCGCCTGTGGCTTCCTGCACATATACGCTAGGCTTGTATACCTTCCTCCATTCTGACACTGAGAGTTCCTGGGCATATCATCACGATATGTTTATTTGTTTCTTACTTATACGTTTTGCAGTTTCCATACTCTTGTGATCCTATACGCTTCTGGTAGCTCAACAACTCTGTGATGTGTACCATACTGAATCTACGATAACTCCTCCTTTCCTCTTCCGGGATCTTCATTTCCTCCTCTCTGTCGATCTTTGATCGCTTCGTATGTAATTTTCCTGAGATTAATGTCATATCCATAGTCTGATCCTGAGATAGCTATGAGTATCTTCATTATTTTCTTTGCTTTCTCTATCATTTATAACATGTATATATGGAAGGTGAGTCTCCTGTCATTCCCAGATTTCGCTTTTAGGGAATTTACTAAAGCTGTTGATGATCTTCTCGTTGTTCTTGCAGCTCTTTGTTGGTGGTATGTATACATTGCAGATGTTCATTGTATTTCCATTTTTCCTAATAATTTGTGCAATGAGCATTTCTTAATTGTTATCTTCGTCTTATTCAATGTATTTATTGCTGTGGATGGTTTGATATTTTTTCTTATAAAGATGATCAGCCCTCCTCCTCTGGCCATTCTCTCGAGATCTTTCCTTCTGTCCTTCCTTCTCGAGTCATATTCTAGTAATTCAGGTGATTTGTCCTATTGTCTAAGTTTTGTTTCCTTTATGACTATTATATATGCCTTCTCTTCTTTCAGGAGCTCTTCTAGTTTCGGAATTTTTAGATTGTCGGTGGTCACAGTTCCATTTGACAATCTTTTGGTTCAATGTGTGGTCCATATTACTGTCTGTTCCAATTAGATTTTTTGCTTCAATTGGTTCAGTGTCTTTTTTATTTTGTTCTATTTTACATTGGTTGTAGTTCCAGTTATCATTCTTCCTGTAGATATCACATTGTTGTCTGCTAATAGTGCCAGTGAATTTCTGATGTATCATCATTTTGTGATACAGGTGATACCTTGTGATCTGATCATCCATCTCTTACAGATATTGCAGTTCGTCTTTTCATCCTCATCGTTCTTAATATTTTTAGGTTTTTCGTTTGTTGTTTGTAAGTTGGAATCTTCTGAATTTTTCTTGTTGGTGCATTTTTTGCAAATCCATTCTTCGGTGTTGGTATTTGCATATCTTGATATCCCACTGCAGGATTTATGGATTTGGAAATTGTATTTATTGCAGGTAAGAGGTGTGTTGTTCTTCTTGATAGCTTCCTCCAGATGATGCAAACGATTTGATCAGGTCCCGGGTTCTTCTCAATGTCTCCAGCGCGCATCGTTATCGTCCAGAGGTATCTACCCCTGGTATTCCAAAAAACAGGGGTTTCTTGGTTCTTGCTTCCCGTTGTTGTAAATGTATCCATTCGTACTCCATCCAGGAATGTACGTTTCGCGTTTCACTTGGGGGATTGAGCTGTTCCTCCTCGGATGGCACTACATTCCGGGCCGAAGCTGAAGGTTGGATATATTGTATTGTGTTGTTGTTGATGGCTCCGTTCTTATAACATGAATGCTCTCCCAAGGCCTAAAAGTAAGTCACTGACATCTAAAGGTAAAAAAAGCAATTGAAAGTATGCGTGATATCGTGTGATTTTTGACACCGCAAGTTGGTTATGTATTTGGAGTTGTATAAATAGTGATATGAAAAACATGTTACTTATTGACGCGGGGACGAGATTTGCTGCGGAGTTGTTCGGGGAGAACAGTGGGCTTTCTGTATTGTTGATCTTTGGTGTTGAGGAGTGTAGTGGATTGTCTGCCCTAGTTTTTATGAAGTGGTGACGATGTTTGTGAGCTAATTCTCAGTCGTAGTCAAGAGGGTGTCTGCATATATGGCAGCATTACTTCAAAACCGTAACAGCTATTTACAGGTGCTTTGGAATCAGTATATAATCACAATTGTTTATGGTGGAAGATCTGGAAGGTGTCTTTCTGGGGTTGGCGGACGGTTACAGAATATGAAAGTATTGAAAGTGTTCATACAGTATAAACTTACTATTTTATATCACTAAATACGATAAGTGTTTGTGTATATATATATAGATATTAAAATCATGGATTACCGGACTTTTTCCTGAAGAGCTGGACCTTGTGATATCTGCATTAATATGTGTGTATGTATTAGTGCTTCATATCAGGGCGGGTTAATTACCCTCCACCTTTGATTACATCCTGTGGATTAATTTCAATATTAAGCTTCATCACTTAAAAAAGGATAAGTTGGTAAAATTACATTTTCTGTCTATTTTTATTTTGACTGAAAGATACACAAAAGTTATGTAAAACAACAAATAATGTTTGATCCATCGCATAATTTTCCTACCACCGGCAAAAGGTTTATTTATTAAGTTACTATTTTATAATATTTCATTTATTTTTTTGTTCTTAATACATTCTTTTATTATTTTTGATATACTATTTATAAAATATTGTTGACACATAAGCTTCGGTTATGCTAGAATTCTAATGCATCCAAAACTGTTCAGCTCTAATAAATACCACGTTACTACTTCACTCGCTAATATAATATATCCTAAATGGATTTGAATTAATTCAATTTATCTTGAAAGGAAATTGGTTCATATATTTAGATGATAGGATAATATATAGTCTATTTTAATGTATTAATTCCTCATAATCCGTAGAACGGTTTTAATCCTTCACTTGTTCGCTTATATTTTAGGATTTTCTTGTTCCAAAAGAAAAGTACAATAATTAGTAGATAATATATATTGTCCGTGTGTAGCTTATTTATTAATATAGCATTAATAGCCAGATAGAATATTTAATTTTGTATTAAAAATGAATGTTCAATATGTTCAAAATAATACTATTTGCGAACTGAAAAATAAAAACTTTTTTTAATACTTCCCTATAGTCCTAGATAGCGCGATATTTGTTCGTCTAATTAGTTAATAAATGGCGTTGTTAAGTAATAACCATACAGGAGTAGAAATCTGTACCATGCAACTATTTCCACTGGTATTCTCTAACAATTGCTCAATAAGCAAGGATTATACAGACACACCATACAAATAGAGACAATAGAAATATGACAAAACTATAATGGACAAACGTTCTGTACAACTTTTTTAACAACTGCAGTGTCAATGTTCAACTAGTTTTTTTAACAATTTCTGATCAGTTATTTATGTTGACAACTACAAGGTGAACTAATTATTCTGGAAATTATATTATACTCTTGTTATGCTATCGGTTGAGAATTAGTTCATCTAAAGATTATTTTTAACTTCCATTGATCGATAATAAAGATAATAACTTCTAACAATTGCGTGCATTTTTAGTATATACATATTACTGTATATAAATTTGTCACTATCGGACGCCTCCAGTACTGATAGCCGGATAGAATTGTCTCAGCTTATTAATTAAATTTTCAGTTCTTTTTTCTATCAGAATTTCGCTTGATTGATCAATTCATTAGAGGTCGTTGTGAGACGGAATATATGTCGCCTCCATATATCAGTTCTTCAGAGCTATCTGTGATACTGTTAATGTGTTATGTATAAATTAGGAGTGGGACCGACATATAGAAGACAATATAAATAAATTGGTAATTTCAAGATTCTGGAAATTATTACATTTTTGTAACATATAATTGAATGCTGTACAGAATAGACGAGGAAATTAATTCACGTTCATTGACAAAGACATTATAACATGTTGAATAAAATAATTATTTTATTCAACATGTTATAATGTTCAATAATAATTAAATTTTAATTAATATTAACAATTTCTAAGATTAAGGATGTCTTACAATTAATACTTTTATTGTAGCACTTATACCGGACATCCGACACCGATTTTTTATTCAATTAATTGTCAATGCACCATATGTGAAAATTTAGGAAATAGTATTTATTATAGAGTATACATTATAGCATTTCGGAAGAATAATTAAATGTTTAACAATAGTGCATCAGTATGAGTACAACATAAGATTATTAAATAATGTAAGGCATAACTACAATTAGTATGTTTTCTATCTGTGAGCCAGCGTTTGTGGACTATAAATTTGATTTTAAGTCAATTATAAATAATTTTTCAATTGATGGCCTAATGTTACTTATGAAACTACTTCGTCTAATAAAACCATAAACATATAATATTGGTTGGACATGATGGTGAGGAAAATAATCTTTACTATGTATGATAGGATTATGTATGAAAATCAGTTTTCATTTTTTGCTTTATTCTATATATATAAGCATAACATACTTTTCCTTGAATTTTCTGTAATTAGTGGTCCCTGTTTCATGAAAAATATGAAGTAAAAACTTATTTTATTTAAGCGCCAAACGCTAGCCCATTGTTAAATATTATGTAGCTTGCACACATAAATTCGAAAACGCCTAGAATGATCTGTGGTCTTTGAGAAGCCCTCGCAGATAATTTAATGATGTCAATTATTATTTTACTTTATATTTTATTGTGCAAATAAATTTCCTTAATGCGTGTATAATAGATATTCCAAATTTCAGCAGAAGAAACTTATAGAAAGTATAAAATCTTAATGTTGCCCAAACCACTTTTTTCTGATAATAATACCAAAACAGTATCTTTAAATGTTTTTTGTAAATATGATTGATATGTCATTTCGGATAACGCTGTCAGAATAGACAGCTACATTTTTTGATGTCCGATTGTATGAAAAACTAGAGTAGCCCATGTTTAATTTGATATGTTTTGAGCGTTAACCACTGTTTACATATTGGTATGATAGGTAATTCCCAATCAATGGGCATTTTAGTTTGACATTCAACTATGAAATGTTGTTTTAATTATTTATAAAATAGGAGATGGTAATATTCATCTAGAAGGTGATTTTGTAAACTTTGTGTCAACTTCAAATATCGTTGCAAAAAACTTTAGTTTTCTAATATTTTTTTTCAGATTTATTACATTTTAATATGACATAAATATTTTAAAAACAAAATTTATATTGTCATATATTTTGTGATGTAGTTTTAAACGAATTAGTTTATATGGTGATGATTTTTAATTTTTATACAACATATATTTGTAAAATGTAATTTTAATTATGGATTATTGTTCCATGATACAATTTATAGAATATTGAAATATTAAAATAATATATAAATTTTAGTTATTTGTTACTTTTTACTTTATTATTAGTCACATCTTTTTAGTCGAATTTAAAGGTAGGAAGCTGGCATCTTCAGAAGTATTTCTTTCATTGATTTTTAAACTAATAAGAGTTAATCAAGTACAACTTGTGAAGCCACTATATGTAACGTCCAGAGAATGTCAACAAGTTTTCTAAATTTAACTTAAAACGGAAATCAACCTAATGGAACGTTTTAAATTTAGAAGCAGACAAAGTGTCCAAAATTAAGTCTATAGAGCATATAGAGAGATCTGATTAAACTTTTAAATGGAAACTGTTTCTGGGAAAAACGGATGAGAAAGACCATTCCGTTCACCATAATTGTGTTAGTTATTTTACCCTAATCCATAATTACGCTCAATTTATAAGTAATGTAGTGTAGAAAAAATGTGTGTAACTATAACTTGGTCGTTATATATTAAATATATAGCTACCGCTGTAATAAGTACTATACTGAAGCAGAAGTAACCATTGTAAACAAGTATATGCTATGTGCTGCTATTGACTTGATCTACTGATTTTCTTTATTTTCAATTTAGTTCTTCCATAGAACGAATCAATGCTTCACACGCAACTCTCATCGTCTCTACTTCGGTCATCATTGATTACATAAGATAGACAGCGTTTCCGCTCTCTTTTAGTGATAATTATTTGTCGAACAAGAAACAAAATATGCGGTGCATTTTATGTCTTCTCTAGGTAATAGTGCGTGTCATTTTTATATATGGATATTTAATTCAATATCCATATGTGTATAAAGGAATTTAAAGGTTTTGATTAGTCTTTATTTGATAATAAAAAAGTGGAGTAATTTAAAATTATATATATTTTTTGATACTTTTTATACCAATAATCAATTTCATCAACGGGAACAATCAATGTAAAAGATTATATAATCTATAAATGTTCAATATTATAAATTTCAGAGAAAAGAGGACAACATAGCTTCCTTTGTTAAGATTACGTGTTAGAGAATTGTATTTCTTATTTTTATCCTCTTGAAAAAAAGCCAAAATAATTCGATAAAACATTTGACATTTGTTGAAAACACTGTGCAGATAGTTGATATAAACAACACGTTTTTCTAATAAATAGAGAAACGTTTTAGTCGAATTTGTTGTCCATTTTGTTTTACATAAAAAAATCTAACTTTGTCAAAAAACCATTTAAACAAATCCATTTTTCACTTCTAGAATATTTTCCAAATAGAAACATCACATATCAATTATAAAGTTGAACTTGAAGAGGCTCTTTTGGGAATTAAACTCCGAGGCACTTCTCTGTAACACTGTATGTAATTCAACTATTCCGGTTGATGCAATAAACGAAAATTAATGTTAACACCGCCGTTATATTATCATATAAAATACATAAAATATATTTAGAATATTTTATCGATTTCATTTAACACTAAAAGAGCAAATTTCAACTGAGATGTATTTATAGCATGTTGGCTATTTTTTAACGTTGTAATGTTTATTTTTTCATGCAACTGCCCATATTCCATGCTTTTAAAAGTGTGAGGTTAGCGGAGGTCAAGCATTGCATTTCAAATATTTAAAAAATTGTCCCTCATAATATTTTAATTTATTTCGCATAATCTTTGATTTAATTGCAGCGCTAACATAAATGTACGATTGGTTTTCAAAGTATTATATATATTTTAATGAAGAATTTGTTTTTTTTATATCATGTATAGATGTAGTTGTGTTGTTTACTGAAACATAATTGTCTCACATTGTTAATAAATAACAATAGCAATTATTCGTTTTATCAGTCATTGCAATTATTTTCAAACAAATAATAATAAAATTAAGATTAACATGATTTTTATTGTAATCTAACTGATTACACTGATTATTTTTAGAAGAATTTTGTGGTCTAAATTGGCTACACTTAGTACAGATTAGTTTTTCTGCAGAATACAAACATTATGCAATACAAATGTTTTTGTTTAAAGTGTTATCATTTTTTTGTACCTGATGCATCAGTGTTATCATTTATTTGTACCTGATGTTATAATTTCAAATTATTGTCCAAGTTATCGATTGAGGCGGTATCATTTTTGAGGTTTATATTGTCTAGAACATTTAACTATAATGACATTAAATATCGCAAATATAATTGCTAACTCTGTCAGTAGCTTTCATGGCATACTTTTTTGTGCTATTGTTTAACAAGAATAACAATTATCTTGTAAATGAGTACAGTCGTGTCACCCATACATGTCTGTCTTACCCCTCGATTTCAGCTCAGTAGGTTCTTGTTTATCTGTCTTATCATCGCTTTGCAACATTAATAAAAGAAAAAATATATAATTTACAAAACAAGAAACAAAGCGGCTTTCTGAGTAAATAGTTTTTTTAATCAGCACCAGCGGTTATAAAGTTTTTCTGAATAAATATTATAATTAACGTTTCAATTCATATAAATTATTATTATTTGTTTTATTATTTATTTATATTCATTATTTAGAACAACCAACTGGCAGTAATATTGTTCATTTAAAAATTTGATTATCATTTTACTCTTATAAATTGATTGTTCAGTACAGAAACGAAGTTTGTTGACTCATTCATCAGCTGTACCAAATGTTGATCGGATCCATATATCATATATTAATGGAAAGTTATTTCTTCCAATTAGGAATAGCATAATTATGTTTTAATATAAGTTGATACTTGCTTGGTGCCCATGGTGATGAAAGTCTTGGATAAAATTGTTACCTAGAACATTTTGGAGAGTTTTAAAAATATATATTTAACATGAAAATGTGATCTACCAAGCAAATAATTAAATACTGTCAACAAATTTTAATTTTTAATTTATTAAAAAAATTAAATATCTGATTAGTCAAATTGTAATAAAAAATATAATAAATAACTTTTATTATGATAAAATTTTATATATTCAATTAATTACATTTTTTACAAAATAACAAACATTATCGATAATTTTGACTCAAATAATATGATCATGTAATTTAAGTAATATCCTAATTATAATAAGTTTAATTTTTTTTATTTGCAAAATAAACGGTTATGTTTTTTGAAAAATTAGTCAAACGTGACTAAAAATCTATCCGGGGTTCCCAGCGATCCTTGAAAGTCTTTAAAAGTCTTTAAATGTTGAGGTGATCCTTAAAAGTCTTTATTAATTTACAAAATTTAGTAAAAGTCTTTAAGTAGTCTTTAAAAAATTGAAACAGTACATTTTATTTTTTAGAACGGTTTTTAATTGTAGTGTGTATGTTAAAATGATTTTTTAATATTTAGTTATATGTATGATTTAGTTAAAAAATATTTAATCATGACTATCTTAACTATAACTAATTTTAAAATTTTAATAATCATATTTTTATACTTATATAATTTCTAATAATGTTTTTATAATGTTTTAGCTTGAGTTTATGCTTTGGGTCCTTGCTTGTGATATGCTCTGGAAGTGTCTAAAGAAATTTCTGCAAAAGAACAACTGATTAAAGAACTTTCATAAAAACAAATATTTTCTCAAAAAATTTTTCATCAACTTTTTTCAAACATTTTCTCTTTAGTTCAGTTTAGTCTCCGTTCAATTTCATGTTAATAAACCACATTATAAATACTTTTGAAAACAAATTTTTTATTTCAATATATCAACTATATCCGTAAATTTTAACATTAAGTAGGGTCTTTAAATGTTGAGGCATGGGTGGAGTGGGAACCCTAAACATACTTATGTTTAAATAGTTCTCGTGAACAATGATTATATTAATCTTTTAATCAACACCGATCTTGCCATATTGTTGTTTCTATGTTATGTATTATTCGGCATTGTGTTCTGCTTCTTCACTTAGCTGCTGATAGTGGATATAGAACAGAACATAGTGTTCTGATACGGTGCTTGTAATAATCAATAATGCTGTCATACCTCTTTCATTATATCGAACTAATTCTTTTTATTATCTCCTTTACAATATATCTGCCCTAGTTTCAGTTTTAATAATTGTAGTTTTCTCTTTCTCTCTCTCTCTCCAATCAATTTTGTGTTTAATGAGCAACATATCTTTTGTCTTTTCTGTATTCATTCTTATCAACTAAATACGTTCTCATCTTTTACTTGCAATTGTATTGCTTATGTTTTAAACATTATTTCCTAACCTTTTCATCTTTTTCTCATCCTTTTCTCATCCTTTTCTCATCCTTTTCTCATCCTTTTCTCATCCTTTTCTTGTCCTTTTCTCATCCTTTTCTCAACCTTTTCTTGTCCTTTTCTTATCCTTTTCTCATCCTTTTCTCATCCTTTTCTCATCCTTTTCTCATCCTTTTCTCATCCTTTTATCATCCTTTTCTCATCCTTTTCTCATCCTTTTCTCATCCTTTTCTCATCTTTTTCTCATCCTTTTCTCAACCTTTTCCCAACACTTCCTCTTATTTTCAACTTGTTTCACCTTATTCTACTCTTCCTCTGTCACAGTTCATTTCTTGTCAACTCCACTACACTCCTCCCTACATGCTACACTCCCATGATGCCCCCCCCCCTCCCCCTCTTCACAACTATGCAGACAGTGCACCCCTTCGTGGAGGTCCGCTTCCAGGAGGAGAAGCGTATCACGAGTGTGTCAGATGGACCCAATCCCAGCTGGAACTCGGAGCTTCATATCCCCTTCCGGTGGGTCATGCACACAGACTTGTTGTATCAGTTCACGACAACTAATTTTGCCAATTATGTATTTGTTAGTTAGCTGTCTCATGTTCTTCTACATGTATTCTTTGTAATATGTTTGTTTTTGTTTGAGGAGATTCTTCTTCCTATACTTCCCGCTAACACCCCTCCCCTCCGTGTGTCCCGCTAACAGCATCCCAGCTAAGATGACGACCCTCGACACGGTGACAGACTCGGTACTGATCAACCTCTACGATCAGGTGTTGATCGACCTGCCCGTGGATGATCGCAACCGGTCCACGGACATCCATCGACGCATTGAGAAGCACTGGCTGGGCAGTCTGGAGATCCCCTTCAGCACCATCTTTCTCAACACCAAGGTCAGTGGGTCATTGCTTTGATTATCTGCAGATCTGACTGAATGATTTGGGCGCATTTTTGGTCGTAGTCAGATCAGGGTGTTTCTCAATTGAAAATTACACCACATCGAGGCGTTTTTAATTCATGTATAGAATATCTTGAAATCAATAATATTATGTTCATCGGTTTACAAGGTTCCTACACTCTTGACTTCTTTGGAAATACTGGATTTTCATACTTGGTTCTCACTGCCATGGAAACTACTTGGTTCTCACTGTCATGGAAACTACTTGGT
>JAUZND010018141.1:6747-26534 GCA_034780555.1 Coelogynopora nodosa | reverse complement strand
TTTACCTAAACAAAGATTCATTTTACCTAAACAAAAAGTCATTTTACCTAAACAAAAAGTCATTTTACCTAAACAAAGATTCATTTTACCTAAACAAAAAGTCATTTTACCTAAACAAAAAGTCATTTTACCTAAACAAAGATTCATTTTACCTAAACAAAAAGTCATTTTACCTAAACAAAAAGTCATTTTACCTAAACAAAAAGTCATTTTACTTAAACAAAAAGTCATTTTACCTAAACAAAAAGTCATTTTACCTAAACAAAAAGTCATTTTGCCTAAACAAAGATTCATTTTACCTAAACAAAAAGTAATTTTTATATAAACTAAACATTATTTTTTATCTAAACAAAGAGTCATTTTTAACTAAACAAAGAGTCATTTTTAACTAAACAAAGAGTCATTTTTAACTAAACAAAGAGTCATTTGTTTTAAGTGACTAGGAAATGGAATAGTGATCAGTGTTAATAGATGTCGAACCCATTTGCGTATCTGCTAACTATCGTGGTGCAGACCGGATGAATATTATAACAGATAAGTATGTAAAACATTTATTAAGAACAAACCATTGCCAATGTAAAAAAGTGGCTTTTTTAATAAACAGAACTTTCGCTTTGAAAATGCAACGAGTAGGTAGTTAAATTATGGGTTACGTAACATTTCGCCTAATGTTGGTTCGCCTAACCAAATGTTCACGCCGCTCATGATTACGTGACAGCTGGTGAAGGCGATTTCTTAAGATTCGTCTAATAGCCGATGTCTGGATGACCACGACGAATGAAGTTGACAATCCCGAGGCTACTCTCTTCATGGACTATGTGACGGCAACGTTGGTTGACAGCATCACCGTGAAATTCCCCGTTGAAGTGTGGCCTCAAGACGACAATATTGAAGGCCAACGAACAATCAACAACCATGCGCACTCAACCGCGAACTCAGAAAGGCCCATCCCAACCCATGTTTTGATTCATCGAAATTCTCCAAGAAGAGCGGCAAGTTCGGGTAGAACGACAAGTTCATCTGCTACAGGCCGGGTGTGCACCAGAACAACAACGTCCAGCACTGAGCGACTTGTGCGCCTGAAAACTCATCTTCTTAACAACGAAATCACCGTTTATCATTACGCTGGCGCTGCGTTACCGGGACTCTGAAACGGCTTCATAGAAATAACTGACATTTCATTAATAATGTTTTTTCTATTCAAATGAATATAAGTAAACATTTCCAGGGACTTTTATATGTATTCTGACTTGCACATGCTTCAAAAATGTGTTATTCGAAACAGGTTTATGCGATAAAGTTTTAGGCGAACTGGGATAAGGCGAAACAACCTTAGATGAAACGCTATGTCACCAAATTATGTTCATTAGCTAATTAAGATACGTTTCTTTATTTATTAAAACAATTGTATAATACAATAACTAAATCTGAACATACAATAGTGGTTATATGTGCGCGAATAAGTTTTGTAAGGTTTCTGTCAATTTGTTTTAATATTTTAAAAATAAGACTACGCAGCAAAAGGGGAGGCCAAACGTCTTTAACATTTTAAATGCATGTAGGTCTGCTAGTTCTTAAATTTTAAAAAGAGTTTTTAATTTCAATTGCGATATTCAATTTCAGTTTCATAATGAGGAAACTACACCACTCAAATGAGATTACTAGCTTTGAAAAAAGTATACGGCGATAACAACTGGATAAAATGAAATACATAGGTCTCCATATCAATAACTGATAATACCAAAGCTGTGTTGATTTCTTTCAATAAGTTAATTGTTCGTATATCCTATAGAATTAGGTAAATTCTGAATGTTTCTTTATTTTATAAAACATTTTTGACCTATAAACATTTAAAAGTAATAATAATGCGACTTTCAGTAAACTTAAATTTTATTTTTTTAAATGTATTAATTACAGAGTTTTTTAGAAAGGACTTCATATATCCATCATGCAATGTTTTATAATTAATATATATTTATATTTATTATATTTATATATTTATGATTTAATAAATAAAGTATAATTACAATACTATTTATTTTAAAATTTCCTATAGGAAACATAACCTATTGCCCTGTACTATGCTTTTAAATACAGGAATTGAGGCTTAGAAAAACCATGCAATCGTATGGTTCATAAATAAAAAAGTCCAATTTTGATATAAAGATTGTGGAACCTGCTTTACGCAAAAGTCGACAATTCATTTTTTAAACACTTTGCAGACGGATTTTGTAGGTGGGTTTGCTCACATATCGTTGGGTTGCATGATCGATTCCTACTCTGTACTGATGAGGGGCAAATACCCCCGAAACTGGTATGCAGATAGCTTTACCTGTCGATTACAGCGTCTATTAAAATTCATGAATACATGATCGTATAGTGTCGCATGGAGAATTATACTTGCAAAGTTTAAATAGTCATAATAACGTAAACTATTTTGGAAGTTAGCGATTATCGTGGGTTTCTGATTAACCAAACTTGATTTACTTGATTTATGCGTCTTTTCCACCTATTGGTGTCGAATTAATTAATTACTTTAGATTAGTAGGGAGGTTTGTATGATACCATGGGCAGCATGTTCTTATAAGAATAATGCAATTTACCTTACATTATTTTAAGATTAATCAAATTTTAACGAAATTCTAATTTTAATACTTGCTTTAACCGACTTAAAATGTTAACATCATATATGTTCTAAATAGCACGTTAGTTATAAATATTGTTAATTTAATTTATTGTAAATTGTGTGTATTTTACATAATATTTACATATATACATTCATATTGCTACGTTTATCAGAATTATATTTAAATATCTAAAATTTTTTGTCTTTAAGTTCCGATATGTTCCAGAATGTTTTAGATTGATTAAAAATTGTACAAATATTTTTAAATGTAGTACCTTCAGACTGACATTGCATAATTTTGGAAAACTTAGTTTAAACAACGATATGATAGATTATTGTATAGTATCCGTTTAACCACTCTTTAATGTATAAATAAAAAGCTTAGTTTACAAAATAAAACGTTTTACACACAAAATTTAAATAAACAATTGTTTCAATTTATTATTCGAGCATATTTTTTATGTTTTCTGAAAATCTATGTTCAGTTTTGCGCTTCACTACAGCATATATATATATATATATGCAGTATGTTACTGGTTTTAAATGCGATATTAAACTTTATTGGGATTCGTAGGGTAAAGGAAAATAGAAAAATTATCATTAGTCATATTTTCCTCCAATCAAAGTTGACGATAGGGAAAATAATTGAAGTCCCCTAAAACAGAAAGGTTTGCAACATACTGTTTAAAAGAAAGTATTTGACTGTCGTGATCACGTGAAACACTGTTCACTAAACAAAGCTTGGCCCTAATTGCGCTAACATGAATCGTCATCAGACGTCATCATCAAGTATGAATCGGCATCAGACGTGTGATATAATCAACCTTGAGGAGATCAAAAGCTATCGCGGTATGCTTGACCTGGACGATCATGTCCTGCGAAATCACCTACAGAGCATCTACGTCAACTACAGCGGTGATTGGGACACCATGCTGGACCAAACGCGAGACACGCTGCGCGAAAAAATAATGCGCATTAGTCCCGGTAGTGAACTCCTCTCATGCCGCGTCTACCATGCCCTTTGGCTCTACGTTCCGCCCATAATACTAGCTCTAGGGACCATTGGCAACCTGCTTTCATTCTCCGTCCTCTGTGGCCGGTCCATGGTTCAGGTCTCCTCGTATATCTATCTGGCCACCCTGTCCCTCGTTGACGAGGGAGTGTTACTGACGGGCCTGCTGAGAAAGTGGATCGATATTTTACTCGGCAGAAAATTGGACAATATTAACTCCGAAGCGTGTAAGTTGATTCAAGTCGCCGGGACTTGGACTAGCTGTCTGTCAGTATGGCTGATAGTTGCGCTTACGGTGGAACGGTTTATTGTCAGCGCGTTCCCCTTGCGTGCTAACCGATATGCCACTACCACGCGGGCTAAGGTGGTCATAGCCGGTATTGTGACTACCTTTTTTATATTTAGTCTTCACTTCTTTGAGACAGTTGACTTGGTCCGCCTACCGGAGAGTGAACAACCGCCTCAGTCGTCCACCGGCAACTATTCCGCCGGCAACATCGCCTTCCAATGCGACTTCAAGCCGAAGTACGCCCGGTTTGGCCAGGCCTGGATGTGGTTCGACGCCACCCTCTACAGCTACCTGCCCTTCTTTGTCATAACCGTGCTCAACATAGTCATTGTCCGGGGGATCTACATCGCCGGCCGTATGCGGGCGAGGATGTCCTACGTGACACAGAAGCGGATCCTGGTCGCCTCAACCGACGACGGAGCACACCACCACCGTCCAATTCGCGTCTCCAAGTCCACCTCGAGCGAGGCAACGCGCCAGCTGACAATAATGCTGCTGGTTGTGTCCTTCGTCTTCCTGTTGACCACGACGCCGATTGTGGTGATTAAGTTTCTGCTCTTCTCGGTGGATTTTAAGGGCTCGGTCCGCCGTCTGGCCACAATTCAGCTGGTCGACGCCATCGCCGACATGCTCATGTACTGCAATCATGCGCTCAATTTTTGTCTCTATTGCGCCATGGGGAACAAGTTTCGCCAGCAGCTGTGGTCCCTCTGCTGCCCGGTGAAACGACAGAGGCTAGAAAGCGGCATCGATACCAATGGGGTGGACAAGCGGCGTAGGAGAACGGAGACACTGGAACTAATGTCGGTTATTTAGGCCTGATATGAAGATTGGTACTGTGTTTTATTTTATAACATTTATAGATTATACTATCGATTATTTTCACATATAATAGTGAACTAGATTTGTACATTAATACTAACTAAAAACAAATTTAATCAATACCAGTTTGGAAAGGCGTCCTCTTGCCGTGTTTTTGCGCATTTTTAAAATTCGGTATGTCTTTTTCGAAAATGAATCTTAAAAATATCACTTTGTTGAAAAAGCAAAAATATTTTAATTATGTTACAATCTAATAAAATTAATATTAAATAATTTTTTCGGCTTGAATGTTGTTATTGAACAAAATAGTATTTGTTGTCTTAATTTTGTTAATAATAAGTTCCCTTTGTAGTATTTGTTGCATTATGGTGTATATATATATATGTATATATAGTAAAGAGGGCGATTATACGTGTACATAAGTCTATTTTATATTGTGTACACAATCTTTCTTACATAAAAGTTGGAAGTAAATTAAACTTATTTTAAATTATGATAGCATTTCTAGTTCGTATTTAAAAGTTCACATTCTAATTATTAATTCAACATAATTACATTTTAACTGCAGCATTCCACAGGAAATGATTAATTATAGAACCACGCAGTACATATATGCTCGTAAAAATGTTTCATGTTTGGTAAGAATATACAGCTCCGGCCATTAGTATCCGGACAGTTGATCCAATAAATTAATTTAAGTATTAATAAGTAAATAAACACAGATAGGCCTAAATCCAATACACACACACATACATAATTGGTTATGAGCAAAGTTGTACACAGAGAATATACGCACGTGCATATTTTATTAAAAATATTGTTAGTTAAGACTTAAGACCCATTTCTCCTTATCTGATAAATTAGATTTGTCAAGTTATTTATATCAATTATTGTTGAAGTAACATTATCTACTTACTATGTTGTTTCCTTTATTTTATAATATTTATGACAACAAATCCTAAATGTTAATTCGTCTGCATTTACATTTACTTGAATTACTTCTATTATTTGCTTTAATGTTATCAAATCTCCATCAGAAATTTTTACTTTATTAATTTATTTATTGAAAATATCACTGCTTGTTGATTCGTATATTTTACGGGTTAAAAAACTACGTTAATTACAGTTGAACCTATGAGGATTGTTAATTTCCAAATTACTATTGTTAATTGCTAATTTCCAATTTTCCAAATTAGCATTTCATTGTGGTATAATGCTATCTTGCCCTCTTTTGTTCCTAAGGCTCATTCGTATATTATTGTGTTATTTTTGTTATAGGCGTAATTATAACATGTACCTATAGTATTTATGAATGGTCAAATGTTAAATGTATATATGTTTTCACAAAATCATGAAAACACAAAGACTTTAAGCTTACATGTTGAATAATGTAATTTAATTTTGATAGCATATATTCTGTCGGGATATTGTGAGAATGATTGAGTACAAATACTTCACTACTGCGTTGTACCTATTTGGTTTGATAACCAAAATTTCTCGCTGTAAAAAAGGTTTGTTTCGTCACTTTGTAAGCTGCTAAATTCATTCACGATGACTCCGGGAGTTCAGGCAATGCTGTCAGCAGTAACATTGTCGATCGTTCATTCCATTGATTTTACTTATTCAAATCACAGCATTTTAAGTAGACAGCCTAATTAAAAACACCCCCCCCCCTGACTATACACATATACACAAGGCCTCCAACACACCTTTGGGGATGGTACAACCGACACGCTGCAGATTGTCTTGTCAGGCAAGGTCTCCCGGATATGGTCGAGAATGAGGAGGCCCAGGCCGGAACCGCAGCCACCCCCCAGGCCGTGGATGACCTGTAGGGCCTGCAGATGGTTGCACCGCTCCACTTCATAGCGCAGTCGTTCGTCCACTGCCTCGATCATTTCCGCTCCATCGGACAGGTAGCCCCGCGAGAAGTTATTCTTGGCTGATGTGACACCCTAGAGATATAAATATAGACATATAAATATATTAAATATATGGAGATATGGATATGTAAATTTATAAATAGATGGGGATATATATGAAATATAGATTTTTACCAAGATATTACCAAAAAAATAAATTATAATTTATCAGGATTTTACTAAGAAATCCTAAATTTATTAATATCTTTGTATGAAATTTAAAACTTGGCAAGAAGTTCAAATCTTGGCAAAATGTTAATATAAAGTCTATGTTTTTATTTGTTGGTTAAAGAGATAGTTGGTTTAAATACGCATACTACATCATGTACTACAATACTAGACTAGTTTCTTAATTAAGATAAACTTGAACTAGACTACTAGATATTAGATTAACGCATTATATCAAAATGGAACAGGTAAAGCGTTTTGATGCTTCTATGACGAAAACTTTTTCAACTGACTTACCTTATATTAATCTTATTAATATAAATTAAAGTTTAGATTAAACATAATAACATAAGATCAAACATAAGATCAAACATAAGATCAAACATAAGATCAAACATAAGATCAAACATAAGATTAAATATAAGGTCCCATTTTCAATATTTTATAGAAATTTCTCCAATAATTAGTAAAATCATAAATTAATATATCTCTATAAAACGTTGTTTTAAAGAACGTTCTTGTTCAAAATATCGCGTGGGCTATTTTGAATGGTTCGTAATATTAAATACTTATATTACTAATATTCATTATGTAACACTGTAACGGGTTTGTATTTGAAATGTAAGGAGTTTATTTTTAGAAAGAGTTTATTACTCAATATGAAAAATATGAAAATGTGAATGTGAATTTAACAATAGTTATCATATTGAATTTAACAATAGTTAACATACTCCGAAACTGTTTGTCATATTTATATTATAGGAAACATTTGGATTAATGTCATGACGAATGGAGTATTAGTATGTAGTATGATTTCCATAAACGAATCGAATATTATTACAATGTAATACTTTTTTATAACAGTTGGTCGAATTAATATGAGCAAATTTAAGTTATATAATTTTGACGAAGTGGTACATGAGTGTAAATCATATAATATATAGACATATATTTTGATATTTACAATATTTAACTCTATGGGCATAATGCCTAGTATAAATATAAAACAAATTGCATAGCTCTCTTGAAAAATGAACAAAATGTTTATATGCCGGTTTGTCATGAGACTCTGGAATTTGAAGACGTAATTTGTGCAATATTGGAAATAATTAAGACTTACTTAAGATTTTTTCACACTTAAGAAAATGTTTCTAATATATGAAAGAAATATAAATGATAATGTTAGTATCAGTTGTAGGCCTACATGAGATTTAATACGGAACTGGAATGGTCGAATGGTTAAGACGCTGCCTTTTGCATGCTAAGAATGTAATGTTTCGGAACCGGTTCAAGGCTAACTTTGAACTCTCACGATCTTGACTATAGCAGTTGTGTTAATCGAGTACGAGATATTTAGTTATAGATTCATTCGGCATAATATATACTCATTTGAGGTTTAATGTTTAATATATGCTATTTAAATTTTAATATAATACATAACGCATATACCCTAAAAAAAAGAATTTTTTGTTTAGTTAAATCTAAGAAACTTGATGAAAATACAAAATTTTGCAAAAATAATTTTTTTCATTGACTACTTTTGGTAGAACTTTGGTATATTTATGCTGCAGACAGGTTCTACACTGTTTGAAAATAAAATATATATACTATATGTATTGCAGCAAAATATATAGATTTATATTTTATATTAACGATAGGCATACAATACAATCTATTTCCAATGAATTAGCCTAGACAGTTGAAGCTCTAGTAATTGCGTGTGAACAGACAGCTGGTTCCAATCTCAGCAGTGTACTTTGCAGACAGCTGTTGAGTGTTTAGCAATTGTAGCTCTTATGAGTTTGTTTAAAATGTTGTCTGCATTATGCAATCCTCAGATTCCCAGAAGAACAAAAAGGAACTTATGTGCAAAAATAGCCAATGCAATGAGCTTCTAATCTAGTAAGTCTGTACTGATAAAATATACGCAAAATATAGATATTTTGGATAAATTACAATTTTTATAAAAATGAAATACAATATTACTATCAAGAATTTTTAATTAATTAATAAATTATTACAATATGATAATTAATATAATAATTGATACCATTTTTTACTTTAATATCACTAAAAACTATCTATTTGTAATTATTTTAATTGAATGCTTTAGAAATTATTGTTGTAGGCATATTCAATAATATTAAATATTTACCAACTTCAATATAATATAACGATTTAAAAAATATATATATTTTTTTTTCTAAAAACTTTTTTTCTTATTTTATTCCATCAGTATACTGTTATAGTATAAAAAGACTTTAATGTTATACATTGCTTTCAAATACAGATGCGTTTCTTTGTACTTGATCTATTGCCTTTTAGTTAAAGGAATAATAAATTTGGCAATCACCTTTCTTTATAATCTACTTTAATTTTTTTTTAATTAAAAACCGACAAAGTAATGTCAAAGTAATTATCAAACCCATGTCCACCTCAACAATGTTATCAGGGTTTATCAATTGAGTGTGCTTGGAAGCTTTAAATTTTTCCGTTATTGAGGGATCCATATCCACGAAAAGGCTTCGTGGAACGAATTTGCCCTGGCTGCTCTCGTTGAAGAACATATTGCTGTATGTGCTGGGGATATCGCCCTCCGCATTACTCAATCCATCGGCGAGAATCCCATGTTCATGGGCAGTATGCTCCCAAAACTTGGAGCCGTTTTTGAAAAAAAAAATGAAAATTCGTTTTTGTAAATAAATGACTGTCGTATAAATTGTTCAAAAAATTAAGCAATACAATCTATGTTCCTATGATTTCCAATAAAATATTAATAATAAAATCACATCTACGAAGACAGTTTCAAAAGATAATTTATAAAACATGGTAAAATTTTTTTAAATTAAATTGTGTATATTCTAATATACAAAATATCCCTAAAGTTCTCAATGGGAGAACTTACCAATTTACCAATTTACTTTTATTTTTTTGATTGTTACCAATACGAATCTTATATCAATATTATTACAATAAATGTTATTTATCATTTATTATAGTTTATTAAATATTGAAAGATGTTAACAACCAATTTTATACAAACCTTGCGAATTTATAATATGGCTATACCTACCAATTTATATATTGTACAATATACAGTATTACATATTACAATCTCCCGCAAGTAGTTCCTGGAATCTTAGATTTTATTATTGTGGCCGATTTACATAAAAGTATAAATCGAGTAATAAATAATATATATAAATACAGAAAATTTGCGTGGTTACACATAAGTACATTACGATGTAAATTCTAAAACAAAATGATTTAATATATTATTTAGCAGAACAGTTTCTCACCTTTACACCTAATTGTACTCCAGTCTGACCGACAGATATTGATATAATTTCTCGCGATTTTGACATATTCAGAATCGCTTGATATATCCAAAGAGTATATTTATTCCAATAGAGCCAGAGGTACAATAGGTAAAATAAATTGAAGAGTGTTTCTTGATGTAGGTGGTGGGTCGGTTAGTTAGTTTAATTAATATTTAATTTACACGCTACGGATTAGTTATTGATTAAAATTTGTCAGTCAATTAATTATCGATCAATAAAAGTCAATTATTGACATGCTTGTTTATTTGAAATAATATAGTGAAGATAATTTTTTAGAAGTGCGGTTGTAAATAATAAAATGAGAGATAACATAAAATAAAATAACATAGTTACATAAATAAACCATTTATTTTATTTTATTAGCTTCAATAGGTATGTGTAATAAATGAATTTGAATAAAAAACACTGCAACAAATGGAATGCAGTTTTTACTTAAACATATCAATTGCACCCATCAAGTCATCGTCGAAATTTAAAATTTATCATTTGGTGTCTCCACTGAAGCGAAGATAATATAATGAAATAACGTCTAGATGGTTTTTACAATAATTTCAATGTGATTTTGCGCCGTCAATAATATAAACAAAATTCCAATTCTCAATAGCACAACAGTTCTGTGATAATTAAATAATTGTAATATAAAAACTGATTAATACAATTTTAATGTTTTTTGTAGTAAATTAAAAGTTCTAATTTGTCCCCTTCAAATTAATTTTTTTCTACAAACTTTATGGTTTTAATCATAGAGAGTTTAATATTATTTAAATACTACAACTTTACATGTAAAATTTACAAATGTACTATATATATATATATTAAAATTTTAAGTAGTTAATATATGAATGAATACGATGAATAACTGCAAATTATATAAATATCACCATTTATATTTAAATTCAAAATTATATTTATCTTTATAACATTAATTCACAATAAATCTTATTTATTTTAATTTGTTTAAATTTTATAATAAAAAACCGCCTACTTTGATATCTACCCTTCATCAACGTAGTTACATGGGTCACAAAGAGGTCGGCAATCTAACAGGATACGTCAAGATTGGTTATATTATATTGATGACCGACAATATGAAGCCAGGAGGATAATTTTCAACTCCGTAAAATTCAACTCCGGAAAATAACAAATATAGGACATCGGGTTTGTTTTACTTCCCTAATTTTATAAATTTTAATTCATTCATTGATCCGGATCATTTGGAAAATAGCGTGAAATTGCACATCAATTTCCCTGGCATTTTGTTGCCCGATATCTGAGTTTATTTTTTAAAATATAATTTTTATGTGATAAAAAATAAATAAGTTCGATAATTAAAACTTCAATTATATATATCCTATATTTCGTATAACTTCCTTGAACACTATAAAATTAATAAAAACATAATAAATGCATGGACATATATTTAAAATATGTGAAAATATTTAAAATTCAAACAAATGATCACTTATCAATTGTTAGAAAAATTAGAATTTATCAATCTTAAAAATCAATAGGCAATATAGACAAGTAGGTCGATAACTATAGATAGATATTATACATAAAATTACACAAAATTATTTCTATACAAATTTCTCCGGATTTCTATTCTCGTTGGGCCTTTTTTGATATAAACACTATGTTTGATCCTCTCTCAATACCTAACGTTGGAAGCTCTTAAACTTTCTCTTCCCCTATAAACTTTTAATATATTTATCTGCATTCTATTTTAACTTCCGTTTTACAATTGTATGTGCTATATAAGTTGTTGTTTTTATGTCGCTCCGCATATAAACTGATTGTGTATTTTGTCTCTGTCATGTTTTGATTGTAACTTTTGAGTACAATTTGGAAATAAAGAGATTATTATTTTTATTATTATTGTTCTGTAGCCATGACAGAACACTACAATAAATGCCACAATACCCAACACATACCAAATTTCCTTTTACTGCAAGAATTTTAGAATATTCTAAGCAAGGATCACCCCGGCAGAAACATTAAAGAAGCTATCCACATCTGGGATGATATGCCAACATTTAATCAGGATCGTGGATAGATATCTCTTGTTTGATATATAATAATTTTGTTTGAATTTGAAATATTTTCACATATTTGAAATATGAGTCCATAAATTTGTAATGCTTTTAATCATTTTATAGTGTTCAAGAAAGTTATCCGAAATATTTAAGTTTTAACTATCGGACTTATTTATTATTATATTATTATATTAATTATGAAACGTCGTAATGCCCACAATAACATACTTAAATATAATTTTTATCATTTATTGTACGTGGAAATTGTATTGACTACGTTTGGATTTTATGTATCAATAAAAATGTAATTTACCGCGATTCAATATGTTTCACTTAATTATTCCCGATTAGTAGATTGTCAACAACCCCGTCGATGAATATGCTTTAGTAGTATTTTATTATGCCTTTTTTTTCTTCTAACTACCATGCAGTGTTTAGAGCAATTTTCTGTTTATATATATACGTATATAGCTGAAACATTACACACTGTCTTGAATGTGAAGCTTCATTTCGCTCTCCGGTGATATTCTTCCTTAGTTTGATCTTAATGCAAAATGTTTGCCTTGGAGAAACATGATGGTCCCATACCATATGAAGCTCTATTGAGCATGATATAGAACTCTACAGATGGAAACATCATTTAAAATAAATAGGTTGCCTTTTCCACATTTCTTTATTCATTGTTGTAATAACTGGTGCAGTATTTATTTGCCGAGTTTCTTCCGACACCAACACGTGTGTGATTTCGCGCATTATGCATCCAGCAATCGCCATGCGTGATGACTCTGCGAATTATTATTTTAAAAAGTTCCAGTATCTAATTTCCTTTCGAAATGCTGATCGGAAAAATAGATTTATTTTAATTCAACTTATTTAATGTTCTGGGAGATGTCGGGCAATACGGGTCCTTATTTTCCTTCTATTAATATGTCTCATTAAAATCTTTCAGAACTGGTGTTCCACTTTTTTTTGAACCACTCTTTTTCCGCCCCTATTATAGTTTGATTCCAAAAAACATATTCATCCTTCAATTTTTTTGTTTCTTAGAATTGTATTTTTATGGATGACAGATTCCAGAATAGTAATGTATTGCTTGTCGATGGCGTTTACGTGTGAATATCGTGATTTGTCGTCCTCCATTATATTTGCCAAATCACCAAAATCTAAAGGTATACTTCCATAATGCACGGTATGTTGGAAAGTGATAACCTCTTTTATATACTTACTATGTTAATTATAAATTCACTGTATATTATGTATATTAATTAATAAAAATAAATGTATACTCTGGCGCGTATTCTTAAAAACGTTAGCTTTCACTACAATTTTGTAAGCGAAAGTTTATAAAAAAAAATTGAATTCGTTACAAAAAAAGTAATTGAAGCGAAAGCTAAAACAATTTTAATAAAATGTAAAAATCAATATATGTATGCTTAAAAACCTTTAATTATGTAACTTTTGCTCTAATTATAGAGAGCTAAAAGTTATGCATGCAAAAAAGCGAAAGCTTTCATTTTGAAGCAAAAGCTTTGACTTCGAAGAGGCAGCGATAGTGAATGATAAAGCTCATTTTATTCATACGCCCTATTAACTGTCCAAATTTAAATGCTCGCACTGCGTTCGTGAATTCAATATTTTTATTGATTATAAATGATATGAATTGATTTCTATCATTTATAAATCTTACCGAACACGCTTCGTCTGAACTAACTTTTAATCAGCTAAAATTGTTAATACTCAAATTTAGTATTTTCTGACTCAGAAAAAATTCTAAGAATAATGAAAGGTATTCGAAAAAATGCTCAGTGTTTTTTTTTAATCAATAAAATCGATAAATCGAAATTAATTAAAAAAATCTAAAAGTATACAAACGATTTTTATAAAATCACTTTAATTAGTATTAATCATATTTTTGTAAGTCAGACATTACTTTGTTTGTGTCATATCAAATTATTTTTTGGTAATACTGATTTTCCAGATTTATTGATTTTATTGATTAAAAAACCTACACTGAAGATTTTTTTCAAATAACTTTCATTATTCTTAAAAAAAATCATAGTCAGACAATACTAAATGTGAGTATTAGCAATTTTGGTTGACTAAAAGTTAGTTCAGACAAGGCGTGCAAACTAGTATTGTTATAATAGGTTAAATAATAATCATTCGTCGATGCTTCAATAATTGCCCCCTTTAACCCCTTAAGTTTGTGCCTGTTTTGTAGTTAACCTTCCATGGATATACCGGATGGTGTATATAGGATGCTTTTTTAAAACATAACTTTTGTAAATTTTTCAGCTTTCTGATATATTTAGACCAAGTGGTTATCGTTCTTAATGGTGCTTCTTTCTAAACCACTTAACACATTTATAGAAGCCATTTTAGAAGCCTAAATTTCTAGTTAATAATAACAGATTTGAACATATTTACGGAATTTTTTGTCAGTTTTGCAAAATGTGTTATTCATTTAACAAATGACCTAACTAGGGGCTTTTTCTGACGTTGTATTTTCTAAAAAGAACGTCATTGACCAATTCCTAACTGGCAAGAAAAAGAACGCCATCGACCGACCAATCCCTAACTGGCAAGGAAAAGAACGTGACTGACCAATCACTAACTAGCAAGGAAAAGAACGTCATTGACCAATCCATAACTGGCAAGGAAAAGAACGTCATTGACCAATCCCTAACTGGCAAGGAAAAGAACGTCATTGACCAAACCCTAACTAGCAAGAAAAAGAACGTCATTGACCAATCCTAACTGGCAAGAAAAAGAACGTCATTGACCAATCCCTAACTAGCAAGGAAAAGAATGTTATTGACAAACTTAAATGCTTTCAATTCACACATAATATTATGTTTTACCTTTTCGAGTAATTCCTGAAATTATTATGGATATCATGTAGGCAACAAAAAATATCAATTTTGGAAGCCTATATATGTATATATATATTGATTTAATTATCTTAATTTATTTATAATAAAAGTTATTACATTATTTTCTAATCTAAAAAGTAATTTTTACACAGTTTTAATGAATAAATTTCAGGACTCTCACCTCTTTGCGAATAACTTAAGTGCGTGACACCACGAGCAGCTATAATTTTTTATTTTTTGTAAAAGTTATATTTATATATATAAACAAATTTTTGTGACAAAAATTATACTTTTTAAAATAAAAAATGGCATAACGTACAATTAAAGATTTTTATTTATTAATAATACAATTATTAAGTATTAATAATACCAATATTAAGTATTAATATAGACAATTCATATTAAATAGTTATATAATATGAAAAAACAATAAAATGCAAAAAAACAAATGAAATGTTTTTTTTAAATATATATAATATGTAATATACAACATAAAAAAGTCGCCAAATAAGTTTGCCTTATTAAAATAAAGTATTACTTACATAAGCTGTTTCAGATGTCATTATCTATTGACGCCAGGCTACTCAAAAATTTGTCGTAAAACATAATAACAGATTTAATTATTTTGTTTACTACCACAATATTAATCATGATAATAATTTAGTAGTATACATACTTTAAATAGAAAATTGCAATCAGAAAAATTGTATAGATTTAAAATGTTAGTGTATAATATAAATAGTATGGCTATACACTGTAGTCCTATATGATATCTCTATATTATCTAATAATGTATTAAATATAATTATGTTATGTATAACATTTGAATTATACTTTACTTTTACATGAAAATTTGTGACGTTCAGTATTCATAAAATTAAATATTCAATTTAAATGACTATTTTTCAATTAGTGAATTTTTCTATTTTACTTTCAAATAATATATCGTTAATGAGCAAAAAGAAATAAAAAATTTCAAAAGTTTTCACCGTATTGTACATGTTCAAGTTATATAATTATGGTGATACTATACAATAATTATTAATCGCATTATATATACAAACATTGCAGATAAACAGAATAATTTTTCACGAGAATGTATTTTTTGTTCTACTTCTGAAAACTTAGTCTGTGTATAATATTCACCAATGATTAATTAACTATTGACGACACTTTGTATGCTCTTTAATCCACGAGAATATTGGATAGTTCTGCATCTTATGCAGATGGATAGTCGAGCAATATATTATCGATCTTCGAAAGAAACGGACGCTACAGAACCGGCGCTCATTAACATGCAGAATTCCCACCCTCTTGGCAAGAATTCCTGTGAAATAGACGTCTTCTATAGGCAAGGGATTGCTATCGGCCATGGCGGCCTCCACAATTAGCCGAAGTGCGGTCATTGTCAGGAGATAGCTTGGCCCATTCAGGTACTTGGGATATGTCTTATCCGGATACTCCGCTTCGGAGACGAACCACTTGCTCTGGTTCCCTCTGAATGGAACTGTATTTTTGAAGACATTGCCGAAAATGACTGCCTTCTGGGGATTATTCACCCTCTGTAGTAGCTTATCCAGGCGTTCGGGAAATATGAACACATCATCGTCAACCTTGAGCACAAACGGCACTTGGGAACAGTGCTCAACAATCCACCAGAAGCCACTCAGTACTTTCAGTGTCAAGGTGTGATAACTGTCGATAAGACCGGAGTCAACGATCAGGTCGTTGTGCACCTGGGCCTCGTGCCTGATAGCGCTCTCGTATTTCGGGGAAATTCGACCAAGGATAAACACCACTTTAAAGTCTTCCGGGAGACAGCGACCCCAACTTCGTCGAACAAGTTGACGCTGATATATCAACTTGTAGTTGGAGGGAACCATGAGTAGCATGCGAATTGGATTAGTACCGTTACAGACGCTCACTTGAGTAATATTGAATTCCGCGTAATTGAATAGAGTCAGGTTTTCATGGTCAACTGGATTGGATTCTTCCGAGGTGGCTTCTAAACCAGGGGATGCGGATGAGCTAAACTTCGCCGCTTGGTTACTGAGTGTTTCGGACGATTTTGAAACAGATGTGATGACGAATGAATATTTATTTTCTTCAGAATAGTGAACAAAAAGATAAAGTAACGTTGTAATTAGTATATAGATCTGAACATATATGAGATATCTAATGATTTTCTGAAACGAAAACAACACAGTGTTAATATAATCTCAAAAAGTAACAATATTTATAGTTACATTTTATTTTAACTATTATAATATAAATTAATAAAATTAATTTTATTATTAGGTTAATTGAAGTTTAATAGTTTTAGGGTTAGCTATAAAATTAGCCTCCTTCCATTTTTTTAAAACATTATTTAAGCAATATTTTAAATTATACAATTTCAGCAAATATGACATGTCTTAATTTATAAGCTCTAATTATAATATGATTTGAAATATCAAAGATCATATTTTCTGTATTACATTTATGCTAATTTATTCACAATTATCGATTTTAATGCTAATGAACAAGATTTGATATGCTTATTATTATACAGAATCAAGAATTAAATTATACGCTTTTAACTATGTGGGAAAATTACTAGAATTAGCACTTTCAAGTATGAAAAAAAAGAGTACTATATGAAAATTTCATGATGTCTAGACTGTGTCTAGGTGTTTTAGATTTCTACAATAATATAATATATTTGTTCATATGTTTCAAATATACGTTTCACATAAAATGGAACATTATAATCGGATATTGAGTCATATATCGGAATCGATGAGTCATATTTTATTTCTTATTTTAATTTCTTTTTTATTAGCTTTATTTTCTAAGTGAAACACGCACAAAGTTACTGGAGTATTTTTCATGCAGCACGAACCCATTAAGGTTCTACACAGCTGCTAGCCAGGAACGGAAGAGTCCGAGAGCGGGCTCGAACCTGTTCCGAGACAACACCCTCGGCTTCTGATTATAATCTATAATGCAATTTAAGTATAGAGCCTTATCGGGATACAACTACGTTTGCGCACTATATTATATTATTGTGTATTTTATTTAACTTTTAGTAATTTTTCCATACGACTTTATTATTTAGTTTCGATACTGTATATATTGTTCACTTTATAATCAACCAAACAACATCGTATACTTTATATTTATGTCAAATTATGCACGTTTTATTTAAGTACTTTTTGTAATATTCAAAATGTATCTATTCGTATTTACTGATCCTATTTACAAAAAGCTCGACTTTCTTTATTAACTTTAATCTGCGAACATACTCAAGTTACCTCTCCAATTCAACAACATAATTCTGCATTAGAGAATTAACTAACTTTATAACCATCTATTTATGATCTATATTTTAATATATAATAACCGGAGGTTTGCAGACTTTGCAGTGCGACTTTAATAAGATTCTTTTATTGGTTATTGGTTCAGACAGCATGTTTGAGCACAAACAGCTATCATTCATTGTACCCCATTTTACACAATGCTTATAGTATATATATAAATATTTAACAAATATTTAAGTGACAATTCAAAGTTACTCTGTCAATTATTTAATAACTTTAATAATATTATATCTACTTCAATAATAATATACAATTTTTTTCATTTCTAAGTATAATTATTTGCATACGTAGAAACAAGTTCTTTATATGTCCGAATTTTCCGTGTAAAATTTTTTTTTTCATCTAACTGTTATGGTCAATTTTTGAAATAATTAAGCTTAATTATTATTGAACGTTCTCTATAGCTTTTTGGAATTTTGTTGTCTGGTATTACTACAGAAAAGAAAAACTTACTTCTCAAACATTTTACCGTTAAATAATTAGTATGGATGAAAGATACAATTTATCCATAGAGAAATCTAATATATATAACCATTTTTTAGCGAGATTATTTCCGGACAATTTTTTTTGTTATATTAGAGTTTCAATATATTTTTATAACCCAAGGACTGTTTAATAAAAAATACTAATTAACTGTAATACTTCCTGCAAAAGTTTATCGAATAAAAATTATAATAATAATATAAAATCGTCATTACATATTATGAAATTTCCATTCTTCATATATCCATAATACATATGATACATTGATTTGGAATAGTGAACATAACATTTTGAGTTAATGAATTACTTTGTTTTTGCTATGTCATCTTCTGAAAAGAATTAATGCTCCATTTACTGTAAAATCCTGAGCCTATTTTATGAGTAAGAAGTGGAATGCAGTGCGAGCATAAATTTACCCAAAAATATCCATTATTCATAGTTTTGTTTAAAAAAATTAATGACACATATCGTAAAAAAATCAAATAAATATTTACAATTCATTAGTTTACCCAAAAAAACTGTATTTTATTACACATATTGCAACAATCTGTTTACCTCTAAATAGAATTATTGGTTAAACTAGTAAGCAAATCATATTGTAACTGAAATGTAATACAAAATAGGAATATATAGCTAGCAATGCAAAAAAAATTTACAATCCATATTAAAAGTTCTATATACCTATACGATAAGTACGACATAGATCTTTTAGTAAATGATACTATTTAAAATTTTCTTCAATGTACCTACATTGTATGTTCAGCTCAATGTACCTGTGTTCTGCTCAATGTACCTGTGTTCTGCTCAATGTACCTGTGTTCTGCTCAATGTACCTGTGTTCTGCTCAATGTACCTGTGT
>JAUZND010018130.1:0-26535 GCA_034780555.1 Coelogynopora nodosa | reverse complement strand
TTCAACTGGCAATATCCAGCAATTCAACTGGCAATATCCAGTAATTCAACTGGCAATATCCAGTAATTCAACTGGCAATATCCAGCAATTCAACTGGCAATATCCAGTAATTCAACTGGCAATATCCAGTAATTCAACTGGCAATATCCAGCAATTCAACTGGCAATATCCAGTAATTCAACTGGCAATATCCAGTAATTCAACTGGCAGTAACCAGTAATTCAACTGGCAATATCCAGTAATTCAACTGGCAATAACCAGAAATTCAACTGGCAATAACCATAAATTCAACTGACAAAGCATTTGTAAAACGTTATATCATAAATATTATCACATACTTGTAAAACAGTTTAAAACTTAAATTGCAAAAAAATATATATTGTCTGTATAATAGAAAATTTAATTTTTTTATCAATTTAATATGACCACATTTACGATAAAAATAATTTAATTTAAATAAAAACGTCACAACGTGTGAAATATAATACCACCGTGAATTAAACCACTTATCAAATGTTTCCATTCGTAAATTGTTATTCTATGTGGTTACGTTGATGTTCCTGATCTGTGTATGTTGTGAAAAAGGTCCAATTTACAATGTGTCTTCGACATTTTAGTTATTATTAAAAATCAAATGAAGGTGACTAGGGTCTTTGAAGTAGTATGTATGTTCCCCACAGTTATGTCGTGATATGTATTGCGTAATTTATATGTAATAGAATATACAATATAACAGGTTCAATAAAAAATATCGTATCAATAATAATTACTTTGACAATTGTTTTCCATAACATTTTCATATCCTCTATTGACCTTTGTTAACTTCTGTAGAAGTTCTCTTAAATTCTCTTAATAAGTTCTCTTAAATTTATCACTTCATTTATTTATTTAAACCTGTGAAAGAACCAAATAAAATATACTCTGGAGTTGATGTTATTTATTACAATTTTTAATACAAATTGAGTGGAAAACATAACAAAATCAATTGTTGAACATTATTCGTACTACGAAAGTAGCTTCGAATTTAATTTAATTTTTTTAGTTTTTTTAACATTTGGACTTCAAAAAAACAAATTAATCATTGAATTGAATTAGCAGAAATCCAAATATATATATATTGGAACAGATTTATAGGCATTATATCTGAAAAATAATGTTATTTATATATTTTTAAAGTAAGACAGACTATAATAAATTATGATTATATCAAGAAGAGTAAAACATATGTTATGCGAAATATTTAATGTTGCACAAATCGTCCTCCTTAATGAACTGAACACACTTATAAAAATTATGCACACCATGGCTACTAAACTAGGTCAATAAATATTTACAATTAACTGGCATAAATTAACCTACCTTTGAAATACAAGCTATAATATACTAAAAATTGATACCTCTACACCGGCATAAAACAAAGTATGTGTTTCTTGCGGCATTTCAAAAGCCAACCTCTGAACCATGTACTTTTCGTTGTATTTGATCTATCTTATGTTTCTGTTAATAAACCATTCAGAATATAAAGTATAGAATATATTGGAATCACAGGTTGCGGAATGTTATGAAAAATTGTTAACAAACACAATTGTTTAGAAACATGTGTGAAACATTCTTTGCAACATTTAAAATGAAAATAAAGGTTATTAGTCTAGATGTTGTATGTTGGTAATAGTGTTGTTTACAAAAACTTGTTCTACGTTTTACCGAAAAAGTTGTTATACAAAGAGGATAGATATCACGCGAAATACCAATCTGCAACCTTTGAATCATGTATTTGTTGTATTTTTGTTTAAAGTTTATATTTATTAACTATACTTAAAATAATCGAATTTCAAATAATACGATTTAAAAAAATAAAAAGCAAAAACGTTTTTATTTATGTTTGTTACGTTACTTTAATTATGTTAATGATTATAATAAAAAGCAATCGAATTTATAAGTGGATTGATAAAAGGGAGAGATAGATTTTTTATATTTATAACTTTTATAAACAAATGAAAAATAATCTTTAACTTATACAATAATTCAGAAACCAGAAATTTTATTAAGGAAATTATGAACATTTATTATAGGCCTAGATGTATAAACCCCATTTTAAAATTAATTAATGATATTTTTATTTTTCAATATGGAAATGAATATTGTAGTAATATAACAAAATGCCACATCTGTTATTTTAAAATGTTTTTTTTAGAATTGAAGGAAAATGAATAGACAATTTTATGGACTTAGTATGTAGTAATTTGATATTTTATATCACATTTTGTTAAATCTTGACATATCAAAAATAATAACAGATATAATTAATAATTAAGATAAACAATAATTTATAATTAATGTTGTCATATTTTTAATAAATTCTATGTTTTTAAAAATTCCTAAATTTCTAGTTTATATTAAATTGTGTTCATTTTCTGACAAATTGTTACATTTAAAAATATGACACTGAAGGTTTTTAATAAATTGTGCGCGTTTTCACAAAATTGGGGACTTTTTTGTAGTCTGAAACTTGGTATTTAACTTTTGTTCATATTTTGATAAGATTATTTGATAAATTAACTACGAACTTTTTAAATATATGTGCTTAAATGTAACGTTGAATATATAAATATTTTATTCATATGTAATAATATAATTTTTTATATTGGATAATTTATTAATAATAAATGTATTGGATATTTTAAATTAAAATACTTTTATAGAAATTTATCAGATTTTAGTGCAATAAATTTCAACTATTTCATAATACTGATACAAGGGGGCAACCACCTCATTTTCGCTAAATTTTAAGCACAAAATTCGGTTTATTGTCTCAAACAGAGACTCTGTAGGTAATATAATAGGAAGCGTTATTTCCCAGAGCAAGATACCTGTCAGAAAGTGCACCCATTAGAGCACACCCAACTGCACCGCCAATGAGAACCACTTGATTGATGAATAGAGACCAATATTTTCTGTCGCACATCAGGTCAAACTGAAGCGGGGAAATGAGAATTGGAAATAATTAAATTTCAATTTTACAAAAAATATTCATGCAAGCTGACAGTGTTTTAATCAAGTGAAGTCTGTTATTCGTATAATCCTAAATTTATAATTATAAAATAATCAATATTATTTTCTAAACGCAAATGCAGAATATCGGCACATGTACCTCGGACGTAAAAGTTTCTATGAATTCAGACTTATCATACACCCATTTATTGGGACATTTGATTTTAGAAGTTTCATTCGACGTTTTATAGGTCAAGTCCTCAAGTCCAGATGACTCATTATCGGAGGAGATGTTGTACATAAAGCAAACTTGATATTGATTAAAGGAGTTCCGTGGAATGTAGTCATCTATTATGGCCCTGTGTGCTTCACTTTGAACAATATAGGTATCGTTGGGCCAGACATTGGACGGAAGTTGGCACCTGCAAGGATTGTAGGTATATAAAAAATATGTAATTATTAATATGTAATTATTATGAGGCTTATAGAAGTATAATATAAGGAAGTTGTTATTTTATTTAAAATAAATAAATATTATTTACACAAATTTTGATAATTGTCGTGAGTTTACGTATATTTAAAATTTACTAAAATGATGTATACACTGATTTTAAAAAGTAGGATCCGGAGGAAAAAACAGGTAGACAAATCCAGAGGAGATTTAACCAAATTGTAACCTAATTAACCTAAATGCAAATGTATCTATAAGATAAACCAGATAAATTAAAAAATAATCAAAGAAATTAAAACTATCAAATGAAAAGTATGTTAGAATGTCGATAAAATGGTCATTGATTAATTGATTATTGATTAATTGTTGAACAAAATTGATTAATGTTTGTTTATCTTAGCTCCTCGGTTTATGCTCCAGATATTTAATGCGGATTTCAGTCACAACCTCTATTCCCTACCTCTATGTACTGAACTTGTTTGAAAATAGGTATCCCGGCTGGGATACTATAATAAAACAACAATTTAAAGTTATCATCCCGTTTTAGAAAGTGGGATTCAGCTGGAATAACGTTAGAGACAATGCTGTAGGTGAATTTTGGAACCAGTAATAGAGTTTATATATACACGAACTGTCGTGTTTCAATTTTCAACAGTGCTCCTTGCTTGTTATCTCTTGATGAGGTGGTATAAATTTTTCAAATTTGATTTTGTTGCACATCATGGAATAATTCGTAGCTATTATTATGTATTAAATATAGGGTGACCATTTATTTCGATGGTTCATAGAGAATACTATAATCTAATAAAACAATAACAAACTACAATTAGAAATGATTAAATCATTTTGTTGCTTCTTTCTTTATAATGTAAACGGTGTATAATCTTTTAAACTAACTTGAATAATAAAATAAAGTCCGAAGTTAGAGTGATGTTTCCAATTTAATTTAATATAAATAAATTGTGTTACAAAAAACAAATGGAAAACTTTCTTGAAATTAAAGATTTTTAAAAATAATTTCAATTAAAAATAATTTACAGTTATAAAGTGTAGATATGACAACCTAACTGTAGAAATGCATAAGCTAAATTAAAACAACCATACGTATGATAAGATATGTGTCTATTTGGTTACCAAGTAATTTTATAATATTATTATTTATACAGTGTTGTTATTTTTCTTTACCAACTAAGCCAGTTTCGACACACGTGTTGGACATTCTCGTGACCTGAACGTGTTCCCCACAAATGCTATGTTAGCATTGTCGATTACATTTATTTAGACAATTTTATAAAAGATACGTCAAGCCAAGCGTATTCTGCACTTTGTATAAGGAACTAAAGACACCAATTTATTACAACTTAGAAATTCCCGAAAAAATTGTACTAGTAAGGGCTATTCGTATTTTGGAATTGAAGCTAAAAATATATACTTTTTAGCTCAAATACTAATAATCTCCAATACTACCACGGTAATACGAGCGTTATTTAAACCAGAAGTTATTTCAACATGCATATTCTAACCTTATGTGAATATGTGTGTAAAAGGGGGTGACCACCCAAATGGAATCACCATTCATTGAGAATAACATTCGGAAAATATTCTGTCTAATTTAAATATAGGTTGTTCTATATTTTATAATTTTTTTGATTTGCCTTGTCTTGTTTTTTTAAATATCAATATACATTGTAAATATAACTAAATGACTTAGTATGGCGTAAAAAGAAATATATTAAATTCTGGACAAAAGTAGGAGGACGTTTGCATCAATAATGATACAAATAATTTTACATTTTACATTAAAATTGTATCACTAACTGTTTTTTTTGGAAGGAAAGAGGAAGACTTTATGAGATGAAGATAGAGTCTACCAAACAAATGTATTTATTAATCAACAATCAAATTATTTATCGACAGGGTCTGTACTTACAGACGGTATATAGTTCGAATACATTTTTCTGCAGAAAAATGTCCATAACATATCTTTATAATCCATAGCAGTTGGTGTTAACACAATGAAAACTATAGTTAATCATTTTAGTAGGCTAAGCGCAATTTACGATAATCAGAAAGACAACATTATAGAATTATTAATTAATTAGCGAACAAATATAAACTATAATACATTTTAATTTTATAAATAAAAAACTGATGTATACTATACATACTATTACAATATAAACATGGTATATTCACCCAATAGACAAACAAGTGTTAAGGTCAAGTGCGTCTGGGTACAGTGCATTTGTACTTTCATAAACAATACATATATAGACTGTACACATATTTATAAATGTAAAATACGTAATCAACTGACTAACAATAGACACAAAAATTGTAAAGTTTAGATTAAAACAAGCACTGAAATAAATAGGAATAGATTTTTTTATCTGTGCTACTTTACTGAAATACGAAATATATAGTATTCGTATTCGGCCTAGAAACCCTATATATATACATGATAATCCTAATTGAAAAAATTATGTTGCAAATTAAATAAAGTTTATCATAAAGCCTTTGAAATGAACATATATTACAAACTAAGTACTCAATGCACGTACGTATGCCATTACATTTCTTTCAGTATCATCATTGGAAAACTTTTCTTTTAAAAATCAATTATTTTTGCAAATAAGCATGAATGTATATTGAGTTATATGTATATGTAAATGTAAGATCAGTAATATAATATATAGTTTAACATTAAATGCCTATATTTGTTCAAAGATTTTACTGAAAAAAACATGTACAATACTGGTATTTTTAATGAATAATAAAACTTAAATTTTGAATTTTGTAATTAAAGTTAATTATATTATTAGGCTCTTCATTTTTAATTTATGAAAAACTTCCAGACTAATTCTATTGGTAATTAAAATATTAGAAATATGTTTGCCGCTATAATAAACAATGATTGACTTACCTTGCTTTGGGTTGAGCAACCGTAAAGGATTGTACAAATGTTTGAAAAGCACAAGTCATGCCGGATATGCATAGCAAAAGATATTGCCATTTTTGATACTTTCCAAATTCACCTACTTGAATCAAAATATGATCAAATTTCATGGTTCGCTCAGTTATGATGCTTCTCCAATAATTTGTGCTCTATACATGTGAAGTGACCAAAGAACAATGAACCATATAGAACCAGTGCCAGTGGGATGACGACGAGTGTGTTAGAAAGCAAAGTGAAACGGTAAGTACTAGAATTGGACGTACCTATTGTAAATATGTCTTGACATTTTTAACCAGTCAGAAGTCAAGTGCTGCTTATTTAATAAAATATACACTTTCGGGCTGTGTTTTGGTATAATTTACAGTCAATTCCATTTATGCTGTTAATGAGAAAAAGTTGCGTTACTCGAAAGAAGTGTGTGACTCGTATTGTTCATCAGGTGGAAAAAATACTCTTCTAAGAATATTGCGAATTACACTCAATTAAGAGTAAAAATAACTCTTTTGTGGCTATTTTTAAATTATAAAAAGATTAGAAAATTAATAAAAATTAAAAATCATCGTCATATTAAACAATGTTCATAACTACGATGATAAATGAAAACAAGTAATGATCACTGTGAGGAATGCAAAAAAAACCACAATAAAATTTAAAGTTTATTAGATTATTGTATAAAAATAACAAAAGTGATACTTCTACTGCAAATCTCAAAGGAAAACTTAATCGAAATGTGAACTGATTAGTCTGTTTATAAAATCAATAATCAATATCCAATATACAATAAAAGAATCCTTCCTCAATAGTGTGCAAAACGGTAGATGAAGACAAATGGTAAATATAGACTAATCGAAAATAAAAGTTACATTTATGTAAAACCTATATATCAACATATAAATAATTATTATAAATGTATAAAATTATATCAAAAAAGATATAAGTTATTGCAATGCAGAGATTTTATAACAACCTTGTACGTGTTATAAAAAGTAGTCGTTTTGCACAGATTTTCGCGATCTACTAATAAATTTTCGAATGCATTAAAAGTTGTCAAAATTCATAACGATTTAGATATCAAGTCAAAGTGAAAAGAAATATAGATAACATATATAGTCAAAAAAGAGAGCTATTTGGAGCGATATTGTCGCAAGGAGACATTGTTAATATTCTCACTGTTAATTTGAAAACGTTAATATCACTTTTAAAATATAGTTACTGTTTACCATATAAAGTAAATTAATTTAATTATTTATAAGTGATTTTACTATTAAAAAAGAGTAAAAATAATTATGTAGAGATATTTAACTCTTTTTGTTTAATACTTTTGATTACTCTTATAAAGAGCAATAATACCTTTGTGAAGTGTTATTACTCCTTAAAGAGTATGACAGTTCTAAAAGTAAAATAACCATATTTTAGAAAGAGATGTTTTTTTTAATGAATAGTTAACCCTTTATATGTTAAATTAAAAAATAGTGATAATAGTAATGTAATAATTAGATAACCTGAATATGTAATTTAACAACAGCTAACTACAAAGTCCGACAGTGTGTATCCCGCTACATTCTGGTTATCCACTAATGTAAAATTTAGAACACCAAAGGAACGTAACACGTTTTATTTAAAATGTTCTATTACGTTCCTAGAATAGATATCAATACGTTCCAAATTGCTTTGTGTTCCTGTTGCACTTCTTTTGCATTTTGTGTAAATGTTCCTAATTAACAACCCAATAAATCCCGCTTAAAGAGTCCCTTATATACCACACTCTTACTTATTTGGCTTTTTCAAACATTCACCTCCAGAACTTTTTTTATTGATCATTTGATACTTACATTGACTTACTAACTACACTCCTGTTCCCTATATACCACATTTACTATAAAAAGATTCAATCAGCGCCCCGCCCACCTAGCCCCCAGAATATTATGCGATATAAGTATACTAACATTTTGGCACTTTTGTTAATTTCAAACTTTTAATAAATATTCACTGAATAACAGTTATTAGCTAGACATAAAATAGTATCTCGTAAAATAACATAACCTTTTTTCTTATAGCTATAGTATGAATTGAAATAGAGAATATTGGATTCTATTTGAGGTTGAGGTTGTTAAAAAATTCTACTTCCTCGGCTCTATCTCATTAAAAATGAGAGCTGTTCATCGAAATAAGTCCGAAGAGGGATAGGCACGCAACTAGCAAAATAGGTCTATGCAAGATTTGGAGTAATAACACGACTTGTGAACACTTGTTTTCTGTTACGAATGCTGGACACTCACGCGTATAGGATGAAAAAACAAAAATAAAATCAAGAAGTTTGTTATTATCATCCAACAGCCCATCAGCTCTATGAGTCGTGTCACTTGACAGAAGAAAAGTAGATAATGGAAGGAATATTTAAGGTGATTGGAGGATGCGAAAGACCGAAATGCGTTGAATTGGCGGTATCAAACAATTAATGCGAACATCGGCGCGAGTAGAAAAGGCAGCAGCAAAGTACCGAGCGTTGTTGTGAACTGTGCAGATATCATGATGATAAATAATTAAGAATGTATAAAATATTGGGCCGGATTGTCCTTCTAAATAACAATTCGTATATTTGAAATAAATTATAACTTTTACTTTCTGTTTTATGTCGCATTTTACACTATTTTATTTTATTTCATAGGCGTATAGTATATCAATAATGAATATTTTATTTCAATTTTCAAACTTATATATTTTACTAAATCAAATTCTATATTTTAATATTTAAAATTCAAAGGGCAAATTTTTCAATTCTATTTAAAGTAGTATAATTAGGGAAAACCATTGTCGAGAGTTTTGGAGGCTTATGCCCTGCGAAATTTTTAAAATTGATAATTTTTATAATATATAGGAGAACTTTTTTGTAAGATGATACATTTTAGACTCCCTGTCATTTTAGGCCCTAATTTAATACTTATGATTTACCAAATATGGGTGTCCGATTGGTTTATTTAAATATTTATAATTTTTACTATTGCTCATTGAATTTAAAATTAGTAAAATACTGCAATAAATTTTTCTACTGAACTGAAATTTTAATACTATATACGGCAGTAGTGTGTGCAATCCATAACAAATTTAAGCTTGTGTATAAATAATTTCAAAAATAGATATGTAATATAATCAAAAAAGAAGATTTTACGGATCTCTCACAGATTAATATTTATATTTAGGATTTCTACGCTGTTGCTTTGTTTATGAGACTAGTCGACGTTGTTAAAACAAACGTTAAATATAAAATCAAACTTGATGTATTAATACAATTATAAACTACATAAAACAAAATATTACTGTGATTTACGAATTGATGAATTGCATCAAATGTCGTTCGCCAGGGCAGTGTGGACTAGGCCTCCTGAAGATTACATGACAAGCTTACCAAAATAGCCGATCACTTAAAATACAAATAACGTGGAACGTGGATATATTATAGACTATAAATGATTACCAACATAATATAGGAATAAAATATGAATATAATTGAATCGCAAAATAACCGCCGAAAACTTTTTTATCTAAAAATTACTCAAATTTTTATTATTTGCGAATAATGTCTTAATGAAGCATTTTATGTAACAAAAATAAAAAAACGATTATTTGAAGGTTTATTGATGACAATACAGGCTATTTCTTTTTACCTTAGAACAATAATAAAAATGGTTATTGAGCGCCTTTTTACATTGAAGAATATATTTTCATATTGCTATATTATTAACTTGTAAAGAAACTCACTATTTTAACTTGTTTAAACACACTTCTTTTTTTGTTGATAACATGAAACATTAAATGAAGACGTTGTAGTCTATTTTATATGAAAGTAACATAAAACATGTTAAATATGTAAAAGGTTACCATTGACATGTAAAAAGTGTCACATGTTAGGGTGTGGTGATTCAGGCAATTAGAAGTTACAGGATCCAATCAAAGAACAATGGATAACTTTAAAAAAATGAACCTTCTGGATCCCACTCCTAAATACCCCATTTTAATATATAATTAAATATAAATATATGTATTTATGTTGAAATATTTCGAAAATTCAATAGAAATTTATTTTCAGTGATTGCATTTGCCGCAATAGAAGCCATGTATAATGAGGGTCCGTAGCACTTCGACGAATCGTATTTCGCCGAATCGCAACTCGCCGAACAGAAAATGACATCAATAAAAAGTCGCAGTTCGCCGAATATTAAACTTATACCGGTATAGGTGAAAAAATATCAAAATAATCATAAAATCTTTTGCCAGCTTTCAAAATCGTTTGCTTTATGAATACGTATTTGCTTAGCCAGAAGTGATACAGTGATCTTAAAAATCAACTAAAAATATATTAATTTATTATATAATTATATTAGTGTGTCAGAGGTGTATCTAAAACTCGTTTGATCATTTATATATTATATTGTATATAGTTTATTGTTTTTCAATATTATTTAATGAATAAGTGCCTTAAAATGTTGCTTAAAATATATACTGTTACAATGGTTAAAATTAATTTCTATAATTGTAGCTAATCGATTTATACTCTTAACCAAAAATATAATTTGAAAGATAACAAAGTCGTCTTCTCCCGCAGTCACTACAATTTTGGATTAATGACTTTGCAGATTGAAATTGGCTAATAATGTTCACAGAAAATCTAAGGATGAAGTGAACTGCATATTCTTGTCAAGCGGATTTGAATAGCGCCTTCCTTTCTGTTTATTAATGGATTAAACATAATGAAACTGATGAAACTTGGTGTGCTAACATAATATAATCTATTGAAAATCTAGTGGTAATGTTTGAAAATGGATTAAGTTTTCTGCGGGATACTCTGTGGCATATAACTCTGGCAAAACTTAGCGTGCTAACGTATAATTATTGTAATGTATATTGTTACTAAATAAGTAAACTGTGAAATATTTTCTAAAATGCATATTTAATTTAGTTGAGGATGGTGAACAAACAACTTTTATTTCATTTACTGTTTTATATTGACGAATAGTACTTTTTAGTAAACATATATATTAAACTATATTTTTTTAATTTAACAATAGCAAAGACATGTTTTACACATGTTTCAACGTCCATTAAATTGTTTAAAGTTTATTATTATAGTACATTATCTTTATACATAATCTACGAATGTTGTTTAGAAAATCTGAATTCTTCCCGAAACACAGTCAGTCATTTTGTTGAATGGATCATTGATATCCTCCTCGTTAACAATTCAAATATGTTACTATTGTCTATTGCTTGGTCAGGTAAATTCGCTATAGTTGCATATAGGAAAAATCTATCCATAATAGACACAACAATACTATCCTCTGTCACAGCGGCAATTATCGTTGTTATTACATTTTATAGATACAGGGGCGGATACACCATTTTTATTGAAAGGGGGCAAATTTGGCACTGATTATTCAAAAAAGACATATGACCATAATATAATCAGTATGTATTATGTAATCTATATAATAACAATAACAGCGATGCTAGATTTATGAGGACAGAAGGAAAATGTTTCATAAATTAACTATTATTCAAACACGAGTTAACTTTTCCGACAGGTTAAAGCAGTGGCTTGAAGTATATTGTGTTGGCTTATCTATTCCCGCTCTACTTGTCTGAAATTTTGTGAATAGGGGCATTTTTTCAAATGCATACATCATATATATACATAGTATAGCAACTAAATAATTTAGGAATAGTTATTTTGTTTCTTCTTAAGATGGAATATAATAGTCAAAAGGGCATTTTTATGGACTACAAAGGCCAGGGCACTTGTAAATCAAACGTGCTAATCAAATTCGGCGAAGTGCTATTATCCCGTATAATAAAGAAGGATTAAATCCATTCGCTTGATACTCGTTTATCAGTCAATTTAAAGACAGTATTCGTAAGTCACAGACAAAAGTGAGTCTTTACTATTTAAGTATGCAAACGAAATATCTTTAAAAATTTCCATAGCTAGCATCTATGACACACATCCGATCAGGAACCATTCTTAATTCTTAATTGTTATTTTTTATTGATTTGTTATTTGTTATTATTAATTGTTTAAACTGTTATTGTCAAAAATATGGTTCAATCAATGAATGTGGTTCAAGCGACAGATTTTCAGTTTGTTATTTAAATTTATGATTTCTACACAGTGATAACTATACTTACAATATGGGGCGCATTTTGCGTATAGAAGGAAGGTGTTCACAGAAACTGATTATGGACCTTCAGCAATAATATGCTTCAAATTTTTAAATAAAAACAATAGTTAAATTTCGGTTTATATTTTGTTTTGCTTGACATTAATTATACAATAAAAAATATATAAGAATTATGCCAACATTCAAATTTTGTTCTATTTTATATCAAGACAAAAGAAAAGGGAAAGTATTTTTCTAGAACGTCGTTCAGAGTGTTCAATCTTCCATGACTAACTCGCACAATAACATAATTGTACAAGATCTGAAATAGAACATAAAAGAATGTCAAAAGTATTTTTTCATTTGTAAAATAACAAAAGACATTTAAATTGAAACCATCTTATAACATTTCATAACAAATATCATAAATAAAAAACAGACCAGTAAAATGACCGAGATGTAAATAGCACCAGATTAGGATTCACCAGATTCGTCGGATTCGCAATTTTTTTAAATTTCTTTATGAATTTGTAATAAAAGAATAAATAAACAAATAAAATGTATATTAACATATAATACTATAAAAAAAGTATACTATCACAACAAACTACTTATTTTGTAATTGTAGTAGTATGAATCAATGAAAAACCTGACAAATATATAACAAATTTACCATATCAAAAAAGATTCAAATATAAAGATCTAGAAGCAGATTCATCGGATTTTTAAAATGTATAAAATATTTTATATTAATATCAACATTAACCCATAGAGATCATCTATACTACAAAATATTTACATAGATGTAGTATATGTATAGCCGAACACGCACCTATATTCATTTCCAGCACCAGATTCAACAAAAAATTTAAGGAGAAAATTTGATCGGATTTTTTAAATTTAAAAACAACTATATACTATCAATAGTAACCTAAAATAGACCATCTATATTACTAATTTACACATAATTAGTATACAACCGAATCGGCAAACTATAAATTGATTTCCAGCCCACGATTCGACTTCAAAATGAGTGAGACCATTTCAACGGATTTAAAAAATTTAAAAACAACTTTATACTATCAATATTAACCCAAAAAGACCATCTATACTACTAATTTATAGATAAATAGTATATAGCCAAATCGGTAAACTATATTAATTTCCAGCACCAAATTCATTGTACAAAATATGGAGAAAAGTTTATCGGATATTAAAATTTTAAAAACTAATTTATACTATCTATATTTACCCAAATAGACCGCATATACTCCTAATTTTTTACATAAGCTGTATATAGCCGATTCGGTACACTATTAATTTCCAGCACCAGATTAGACTTCATAATTAGTGAGACCATTTCAAAGTATTTTTAAAATTTAAAAACAATTTCAAACTATCAATATTAATCAAATAGACCACATATACTACTATAATTTTTCACATAAGTAGTATATAGCCGAATCGGTACACTATATTAATTTCCAGCACCAGATTCGAATTCAAATTAGTTAAACCATTTGAACGGATTTTTAAAATTTAAAAACAACTTTATACTATCAATATTAACCCAAATAGACCATCTATGCTACTAATTTACAGATAACTAGTATATAGCCAAATCGGTAAAATATATTCATTTCCAACACCAGATTCAACGTAAAAAATGTGGATAAAATTTTAACGGATTATAAAATTTTAAAAAGTAATTTATACTATCAATATTGACCCAAATAGATCACATATACTACTAATTTACACATAAGTATTATATAGCCGAATCGGTACACTATATTCATTTCCAGCACCAGATTCTGACTTCAAAATTAGTGAGACCATTTCAATGGATTTTTAAAATTTAAAAACAACTAGATTCACCAGATTCGGCTATTTACTACTTAAGAGTAAATTAGTGGTATATGTGGTCTATTTGGGTAAATATTGATAGTATAAAATTGTTTTTAAATTTTAAAAAACTTGGTGAAATGTCTCACTCATTTTGAAGTCGAATGTGGTATAAATGTGAAATAAATATAGTGTACAGATTCGGTTGTATACTACTTATGTGTAAACTAGTAGTATAGATGGTATATTTGGGTCAATATTGATAATATAAAGTTGTTTTTAAATTTAAAAAATCCGATAAAATTTTCTCCTTAAAGTTTATGTTGAATCTGGTGCTGGAAATGAATATAGGTACGGGTTGGGTTATATACTACATGTATGTAAATATGTAGTATGGATGATCTATTTGGGTTAATGTTGATATAAATATAAAATAGTTTATACAGTTTAAACATCCGATAAATCTGATTCTAGATCTTTATTTTTGAATGTTTATTATTTGTTAATATACATTTTATTTGTTTATATATATTCTTTTATTACAAGTTTTGTTTGCGAATCCGACGAATCTGGTGCTATTTACATCTCGATATATAAATGAATTATTTTTGAAAAGTGGCCGAAGGTGACGGAGTTTTAATACATAATTTCAATACATTTTAATACATATGACAGCTTTTTTCAGACAACTTTATAATAAAGGCAGTTTATTTATTTATAATTTGTTAAACTTTTCTAGAGTTACAGAATCAAATAAATTGCTTACGAAATGTGTATATGTTTGTAGCTTTACGTTTTAAGAAATTGATTTATATTACACTTTTTCTATAAACGCTTTTACTAGATTTGCTAACTTTTAATTATTTTAAAAACTGCTTTTCAAATGACTATATTGCTTGATATTACTCTAAAAAAGTATATATTTTGGTTATACAAAGGAAAGAGGATTTCACAGCATGACATGTGTGAATCATGTCTACTAGAAAACAAATCAAATTAAAAAAATATTTAAGCATTAATTCATATTTTTCTTTAAATCGATTTTTTTGTATTTAAAATTTGAAGTTGAAATAATACGATTTACTATTATTGTAAATTAATCTTTCATGAATATAAGCATCTCATGCATGTTAAACACATGTAACTTACAATTCTATATATGGCGACTCTGAGAATGCATTCGCATTTAATCTGCTATTATAATAGTTTGGATTATTCCCTTATTTGGATTATACCGCAATATGTTGCTACGTTTTTTGGTGGCAGGAGTAGTTGCACTCCTGCATGTTGTCTGTAACCTTCGTCTCATCTCTAACACTTCTCTTCTGGGTTCTTCGACTTTTTAGTTTTTGTAGCTATAGGAGGAAAGAGATTGTGAGTTCTGCAATGCCAGCTTCTCTTGGGTTGGTGTCTGGTTTGCCGCTACATTCTGTTGCTTGTGACGTCTAAGTAACTGCGCAGTTTGTTTCGGCACAGAGGGAAGGATTGTCTCGTACACAAAGGAATTTACATAGGCCTTCCTGAATACCTTGTATGTCACCTTACACTGGCTTATGCTCAGACCGTACCCGTTAGAATAGTATATTTTCAAACCTGTGTTCTGATCTTTTGGGCTTTGTCCCTTCTTATGTTTGATTGTGGGTTCTATTTCCTCGTTTATTTTGTTTAAATCTAGTTTTATATTTCATTCAATATTTTGTACTGCATCTTATTATTTTATGTTGGTAAAATATATTATACGTATATATATATATTATATTTCATAATACATATATATCAAGTTATTTGTATTTTATTATGATTTGGTATTGTGTATTTTAATTTTAATTTTAATTTTGAATATTGATTTTATTATCAGTGGCGCCCGCAGACATACGCATTATACGCATTTGCGTATAATATTTTTTAGACATTGGCGCCCCTGACTAAAGTTTGCTCCTCTGAACGGTTAAATTACCGTGTTATATTTCTGTATCTTTATGTACATAACACTACATTTATACACATTTAGTAATATGATATTTTGGTGGGATTTTTGTATATGTTATAATATAGTTTTGGCGCCCCCTAGACGGAGTGCGTATAGTTTTTAAAATTCCGACCATTTTATAGTATTTGTACATATTACATGTTTCGTACATTGACTTTTAATCTTCAGTGGAAAATAACAAGGGGTCGGTCACGATAAAGAAAACTAATTTATTGAATAATAATATTGATAGCTAGATGAATCAAATTGATTATACAAATGCTTCTATAAATTTTATAACTAGCAAATTATATGAAGGTGTTAGATGTGTGACCTTTGATAATAATATGCATGTAATATTGAAATGTAATCAATTGAATAAAGTGTCTGAATATTAGTATCGTTGATTTCCCAATTTTAAACGTTCTAACAATAAAAAATAAACAAACTTTGGAATACTACTCCAATAGATTTGTTTTCAATTTAAACAATATTTACTTTAACTCTATTGCGCCAATATCCTATAACAAAATATTATAAACTAAAGCATGCATTTTAATTGAACTCGATCAGTTCAATAATGTATTCTGTTTGGTAGATTGCATGACGCTCTACAGATTGAAAATGAATTTTCGAGCAAAACTAATGCAGTAAGGTGAATGAATATACTTGGCACGAATTTTACAATTTAAAATATTTGTTGTGAACGAAAAAGGATAAAAAAATTAGAAGTCCTGACTACGCTTATATATAGTTAATATATTAAATTTTGTTATTTTGCATAATATATATATATATACATATATATATATGTATGTATGAGTTGTCGAATCAAAGTAAATTTTAATCATTTTCATTAAACAAATTTTAAAACTTTTTTAGATTAATATATGTTTTTAATGTCTATATGCTATATATATATATATAAAATAAACACTGTTGAATTGTTTTATAAAAAATCAATTAAAATAATTTTAAAAGAATATATTTTTTTAAGCATTTTTAGTGAATTTTCCTCACTTGATTAACATATTACTTTTTTTAATAATTTATAAAAATGTGTAATATTCTTTTATAAATGTCAAAATTGTTGAACCTTTCGCGTAAAGATTAAATAGTGTAATAATGAGTATAAAATTAGAATTTATATATTAGAAAAGTTCATTTATTTTATTTAAGAATAATAATATCTATAGTGTGACGTGGGTCAAAAGTCACACATATATTCGAATATAATAAATATATATATAATGTAAACAATATGTTATTTTTCTAAATCAAGCATCAATTATACGTATATCTATGTTTGCCGAAGGAGACCTGTTCAGGAATTAAAAATAATATTTTGGTTTCACAATATAAGCTTATAATGTTATATAACGAGATAGTGAATCGAGATATGCAACCTAAATAACACAAAATGCACTATGAATGTTGTGTTTTTTTCATTTACAACATTCCATTCAATAAGACAAATAAAAACGAGTTATTATAGTAAAATTATCAAATTGTGTTAGCGAAACATTGGCGAAATATTAAGTCGTAATTTATATGCAGTAGTCTATAACAGAGCGATTTTGTTTGTTAAAATTTATTTTTTGCCGCTGATAAAAGTCGATATATATTGTTTATTTCTCTTTATTGTGTTATGTGCAAGTAATTTTAATTAACATGGTATAAATCATATTACTTCTGCGTATAACAAAATAATCATTAGTTATTGTTATTCTTTAATTCCATAACTGAATTAAACGAATAAGAATTTTTTAAATATAATTATAAAGGTCATTTGTTGACTAATGGAGGGAATTTTCTTATAGCATCGCAAGAACATCAAGTACACTATTTATTCTTTGAATTTATAATTTTGAATTTATGAAGCCTTTATGTCTTATTCGTGAATAATTATTGTTAACACTATTATTAATAGTGTAGCAAGAATGGCATTTCGAGACAGATTAATTTAAATAAGTTTTAATTTCATGATTAGGTTTCTCGTTAGGCTTTTCTATTTTTTAAAAAATCTTAGGCAATGAGTAGAACATAGCTGAGACTGTTAGGTTCTTCTAAAGATAAAATGTCCTTTTTTGTGTTGTTTGAGTTATGTAGATATTGTTTGTTCAAATTCTTCCGTAGAGTCTTAAGTAAGGTTTACGAAAGTTTTCATTGAGTTCATCAGTAGATACCAGATCAAAATAATTTTCTAATATGTCATTTCTTAGATATATGTCATACACTAGTTTTCCTTCATAAATTAAGTACTCTTATCAATACCTATATTCCAAATAAAAAAGTGTTTTATACGGAGTGTTCTAAAGAATGCTAGCATATCTTTACAGCATTGATATTTTAAGTTGGTGACATAGTTGCCAAATAAAGTCCCTTTTCAAGTAAACGAATGTCTTCTGATTTAAAATTTTTATCTAAGATATTAATAACAACTGATTTTGTACATTAGCTATCTTAATATTATGTTCATATTTAACATTCATTTTGCTTTGTATAATGGGATGTGCTACTTTTGGTGTAGGAGATTTGTTATCATTAGATAGAAGAATAATTTTTTCAATTTGTATAAGAGCTAGATAGATAATATTTTAGTTTTAATTTCTATTCTTGATGATATTCGGGGATATGCCATTCAAAATCATTTTTATGAAAAAATTAACATTTTGGTGTTTTCAGTATTCGTTTGAAAACTGGAAAATAGTGTCATTGCATTATTAATAAAACAAATAATTCAGTTATCTCTCATTATCAAAAATAATCTTATTAGGGTGAGTGAAGTGACTATCGAAATATGAAGCTATCGCAAATAGGACACAATCAACATGTCCAACTTTACGTTGTGATTCTTTTATGTTTATCATTAGTAAAGAACCATATTGTGAGTATATATTTGTTTGTTGTTTAGACAATTGTATTGTAATGTTAGAATTCAGGCTATCATAAACTTGAACTATATTGGTTTGAATATATTGACTATATTGACTATATTGACTATATTGGTATTAACTTGAACCATATATGGACGAAAAATCAAAAACTACAATGCAGGCGACTGCACAACAAATCTAGTCTATGCTGTAGCATGTAGAAACGGCAAATTACGTTACAAAATTAATGACAGACTAGTCGAAGTGTCACTGAACAATTGGCTGGACTCTGCTAAGATATTAAGGCTGAACATTTGAACCATCCTGGACACTCTTTGGATGATATAAATATTATCATTATGGAGAGTAATTTAAAATGAACTTTGGATGAGAGATTAAGGAAGGAAGATAACTACATTAATCGTTTTCATACATTGTGTCCAACAGGATTGAACCGCCGCTTCAGGGAACTAATATAATATTTCTATGATTAATTTAAACTTTTATTTTATTAATTATATCGAAATTTGATGACTTGAACTTATGTTTTAATTAGTAATATTTTGAATTACTTATACGTCATCAAAGTTAATTGATTATAATTATTGAATCAACATGTTGTGTGATTTGTAATTGAAACTTTTGCAATAGTCATAACTTTTATTATGATCCATATAGACAATAGTTATAAATTTGTTATGCAATATATTTATTAGAAAAACTTAGGAATCCTTTTTTTATAAATAAACCGAAAGCGTTTTGTAACTACATTTTTTTTTATCTTTAATTTTACCAATCGAATTGGGCCCCAAAATAATATCAAATGCGACCCAAAATGTCGAATTCCATTCGATTTGGTCCTACAAAACTTACGTATTTAAAAACGATTTGTCAAAGTTTTCATTTAATATACTTACATTATATTAGTTAACTCGAAATAGGCACTGCTATGGTTAGAATATTTCATAATCGATATTTAAAATATATTTTCTATATTTGTATGTATTAATATATGAAATTGATTTAGTTAACCAAACTATTAGAAATATTTAACATTTTCTCTTAATAATAGAATCAGCATGTTTTACTGAACATTATTTTATTCGAGACAGCGTCGTCTTCATTTATCTCTGTATTAAATATAAATTAAACAACCCAGTGTAAAAGAGATTTTCGTCAACTAATGTAAACTCAGGAGTTTCTTTGAAAATTCTTACGAGTTTGTGTTGATGTATTTGTTTTATTTTTATTATGAACATTAACGTTTGATTTATGTGTGTCTCAAATTAGTTTTCGATCAATAATGTTTGAATGTCACATTATATAAATTCTTCTTAAGCTTTTGTTTGTTTAACATCACGTTGAGCAAAAAAAATATATCAGTAATTATTTTAAATTTTTTAAATCAAATCTCATTAATTGTAAACTGAGTAAACTGATTAAAGAGTACCATTACCATGTTACAATATTGATAAAAATCGCAACAATAATTAAAATGTAATGTGTTGCTCGGAATTATATATTGATTGATATATATTTTTTTAATGTTGATTTATTTAACATTTATTTAAGCAAATGTTACTTTTTGGGATTACCTTTAGACTTTTCATTAATTATGTTTAAGATAATCTATGAATTTTAGGGTATTATGTTTTTAAATCCCGAAAGCTGAAGGCTTGAATCGTTTCTCGAAGCCGAAATAAAGAATTCTATTTGCGCTAAAATAATCATTTATATTATTTATTAAAGTTCATTCACCTTGTAAAATTAGTCAATATTACAGTTATTTAGATTTTTAAATATATTTAGTATTTAATGTATTTAATTTTGTCATCGACAAACTGAGGACTACAGATAAAAAGCACGGAGAAACAATTTTGAACTACATTTAATTTAACGTTAAGGCTATGGAAAGAGAAAAAGTGTAGGTACGAATTACTGTGAGTAGGTTTGGGGTAGGCTAAATGTTAAAAATAAGGGAAGAATCTATTTTTTAATCAGAACATCTAAAAAAGAAATACCATTATCAGATTCCCATTCAAAAGTAAATTTTAGAGACGGGTACTACGAATTTATGTAATTTAAGAAATCATTAAGACAAAAAGAACTATGATTCGACAAAAGCTAAAACATCGTCTACGTAACGGAGCCAAAGTTTAGGTTTAATTCCAACAAAACGGGGAGCATTTCAGGTTCGATATGTTCAAGAAAGATATTGTCTAAAACTGGAGAGAGAGTATTTCCCATTGAGAAACCGAAAATTTGTTAATAAAACTGACCATTAAAATTAAAAAAACTATTTTTAGAGACCAACACAAAAAAACTTACACACTACGTGAGATAATTTAGAAGCAAAAAATTTGTGGACAATTTAAAAACCGGAGACTTACGACAAGAAATAATAGAGCGAAGAGGGACATTAGGCTTGTGCATTTAAGGAAGACCATTATAAGCGTATGGTAATTCAGGTAAAAAGGAACGAAAGGATAATATGATATCTTTAAAAGCAAGATATTTACTACTGAAAATTTTTAAATTCAAATTTAAGGTTGACTGCCTTTTTTTCAAAGGGTTGGCTTTAATTTTCCGATAAGTATTAGGACAATTTAATATAGTTTCCATTTTTGATATATAAACGAAACTGCCTTGAATAACTATTTTGCCTCCTTTATCGGCAAACAGAATACAATATAGTATTTGTACCTTTTCTAGATATCTTAGATACTTCTTTTAACAAACAATTTCTTAAGTCTTCTAACTCTAAACTGTCTTTGATTACCCTAACACTCTTAAATCTAAACTTTCTTCAAATTCTATTTCTTCAAATCCGAACGCTGGTGTTTATAAAATGTAATGTCTTAATTGTAATTCTTTCTATATATATGAAACTAGCAGAGATTTAGCTGTCAGAATAAAACAGCACAAATCTAGCGTTTTATATTTAAAAGCCGATAATGGTCTTTCAAGTCATTCTCTTAATACGGATCATTCTCTCGGTTTAAAAAACGCTTCCCTAATTTTTAAATGTAATACTACAAAATATAGAGAAATATTTCAATCTGCTTTTATCTGTGTTAACAAATCCAATGTTGTCAACCTAAATAACGGATTATATCTCCTTAATGCTAATTTAAGTAAACTCCTTCTCAATTCTGTAACATAAATTATTTTTTCTACATTCTGTATTACATTTATTATTAATATTTAATCTGTTTAAATGTACATGTCTGTAATTTGGAGTAATTAGCTGTTTTGTATATGTCTAGGACTTTATTGATTTTGATTTTTTTGTATCTGTCTGGTATTTGCTTGTAATTATATTTTTTATATGTGCTTTTATGTATATGTCAACCTATGATTGGCTAATATTTTTCACATGTTATATTTAAATTAATAATAATCTACTAAACACTTTTTGTAATTTTTCACACCATGAGTATGCCTTCTTAATGAAAGGTGAAAGATCGGATTTTCTGCATTAATTGTAATAAAACTTTAAATTTTATTTCTATATGGATGTTTTGTTTGATCGGCTAACATTCGTGTTCTCAACAAACAAAATGTGTCATGCATCAACTCACTGAAACATAAATAAGACTTCGATACCGTACTAGCAATCTATTATATGATATATTCCTAACAAACGAATGCTCTTTGACAACTTCTAAATAGGATATGGCTTAAATTGGGCTGCTGACCTGCTTTCTCAGAAATTCGTTTCTTGTTTGTGATGAGTCACGAAGTTTTGAAGTATACAACGTTAATTATACACTGATGTCTTGTCTTCTCCGTTTTAATATACCAATGAAAATACATATTATTAGAGTTATTTATATTTATCAAAGACAAAATAATTATTGTTAATTGAAAACATGTTTGCAAAATTTGATGACAATCAATATATTTTATAAATTGATTCTCATATTCTGGTGCCCATATTCTCATAGGTAATACTATTTTTCAAAATTTGTGTATCTATATCGTAACTATTAGTACTACATAATAATCAACATGATACATGTCAAATGGCTTCTAGACTATGACGTATCTTCTGATTATTATTGGTTAGCTAAGTTATGATTGCACATAATGGCTAAGTTAAGTGAATAGCTAAGTTATGATTGTACATGATGGCTAAGTTAAGATTGTACATAATGGCTAGGTTGAGCTAATGACTTTTCCTATCCTTTTGTACTATCTCATAACATTAATGGTTTATCATCAAAATATATCGAACTCTTTTATATTATTACGAATGATCGTAATAATGTATATATAATTAATCTTCAAGAAACGAAACTTAACAATTCTGTCCCTGATAATACCATATTATTAGAAAATTTCCACATTCATAGACTTTATAGAAATACAGAAAATTTCTCTGAAAACGGTGGTGGAGGATTAATCACTTTTCGTGAGTAATCCTTGGTCACCTAATAAACCGAAGATCCTAAACACAGTATCTACTCCAGACGTGAAATGCTAACTACCCATATTATACCTAAATTCCTACCTAATGTATATAGATGTATTATTAACATGAATGTTTACTTAAGACCTCAAAGGAATAAACTCGAATTAAAAAATATATTAGGAAGGAACTTATATCTACTCAAAAATTATATCCAAATGTTTTTATTATACTCTGCGGTAGTATAAATGAAGAGTCTTTAAAACCTGCAATTGATTTTTCTTTATAAAATCTAATAACTTTCCCAACTTACTATCCTAACATATCCTGCTAAGATATGACCTACGTAACAAATAAAACATGTCTATAAGTGTGAAGATTTTTGTCCTATTGGCAATATTTCTACAAACTATCATGTGATCCTTCTTAACATCCCAACAAAAACCTGTGAGAAAAAAATATGCAAGAAAATAAAACTTGATTTGTGTACAAATAAAGACTCCTTAAGAAACACCCTAAATTGTACTGACATGTCTGTTTTTCAAAACAAAGATCTTAATCAAATAATCGATACTTGCGATAGCTACAGTATATAGAATATTTAATCCAATCTATCTGCGAAAAGAAAATACCATTGATAATGACGCTGACTTATTGCAAAATGAAGCCATATAGAAATCACACACCTTGAAGCTGAAAATATATTCAAACAGGTTAAAGTAAACACCGCAAGTGGTCCAAGTAAAATACCAGTATGGATTTTCAAAGAATACTCAAGAGAGCTAAGTAAACCATAATATAGCTTAATATACATCAAAAGTATAAACAGAAAATCATAGTTAAAACCATGGAAAACTGCTTTAGTCAGTGCATGTCCAAAAACCAAAAAGCCTTATTCACAAATCCAAAATATCTTCACCTTATTGCCGTTACAATTATTCAAGAAAAATCTCTAGATAAAATATCTCTAAAAAAATAATTAAAATTCTCCTAGAAAAACAAGAAGATTTCCACCAATTTGCATATAAAAACAATTACAGTACTATTGATGTTTTAGTTTTAACAATGAACTTTATTTACAGTACTCTTGACAATAATACTAGTTCAATAATTACCGCTATATTTCTTGATTAATCATCAGCTTTTAATACTGTACTTCAAAATCAACTTATAAATGAGGTAAGTAAATGTACACCTCATTACGCTAAATGCATTAAGTCCTATTGTTTTATATGAATGGTTGGTCACAGTCAGTTAAATGTAAAAAACAAGTCTTTTACGCCTATTCAAGCGAAAGTTGGTATACCACAAGGAGGTCCCCTAAGTACGAAATGATTTACCTATTTTTCAAATGAATTAAATAATGAAAACCGAAATTTTAATAAAAAATAAAGGTAACGTTATCAAATATTCAGATGATACAACAATTATTCTTTATGAAATAAGAAAAGGCACTGAACGTAATAATCAATAAAACTATATATCACGTGTTCTATCCGTAGCTGAAATCTCAAAAAGAAAAAATTTGAAACTCAATCAAATGAAATGTGAAGAGATCATTTTCAAACACAATAACTGTAATAATACAGCTGTTCTTTCTACAATAACTGAAAATGTCATTATAAACGATAAAAAATTCCTAAAGTAAAAAAAGTAAAATATCTTGGCATTATAATCTCCGATGACTTAAAATGAACAAAAAATATTGATTATGTTGTTATTAAAGTTAACTTTTTTATAAAATGATTCTTAAAAATTCTTCCATATATTAACAATAAAATTAAATTGAATATCTTTAACTCTGTAGTTAAACCAAATATAATATATGCTTACGAAGTATGGGGTTGTGATCTTCTGATGAAAAATAAGAAAAATCTGAGTAATCTAATTAATTTCTTCGCAAAGGTCTCATCAATAGACAAAGAAAAACTACACCAGATTGTAAACTCACAATACAAAAACAGATTTAAAAAATTTTCAATAAAGATCATCCTCTACAAAATATACTTGGAAACACAGCAAAATAATCACTATGGTACGCGAAGCAGTGGACAGAGTGAAATTTTCTGCCAAACATTGTCCTACAGACAATTTTTCCTTCCAGCCGCTAAATCCTTCTTATATAATTACACGCTTCAATACCAATGTTGAGTTTACTACATAGTTAACCTTCTATTTTATATTATACTCTTGTCATCAAAAATCTATTACCTGTAACTTTGTCACTTTATTTAGTCTTTCATCTTTAAAAAAATATATTACCTTAAATCTTATCAATTACAATAAAAATATATGCATTTTTTAAATATTGTACATAAAGGTACTTGTGTACCCTCGTAAAAATACACGAACTTTGTTATTATATGTTCCTCTTTAAAAGTTTGTACTTTTACTGGAAATAAAACCATTTCCTTATTATTTATTATGTTGAGTAATAAGCTAAGTTATGATGGCACATAATTGCTAAGTTAAGATTGTAAATAATGGCTAAGTTAAGTAATTAGCTAACTTTTTATGATTCCACATATAATGGCTAAATAGAGTGATTAGCTAAGTTATGATTGCACATAACAACTAAATAGAGTGATTAGCTAAGTTATGATTGCACATAACGGCTAAGTTAAGTAATTAGCTAAGTTGTGATTGCACATAACGGCTGAGTTAAGTAATTAGCTAAATTGTGATTGCACATAACGACTAAGTTAAGTAATTAGCTAAGTTATGATTGCACATACCGGCTAAGTTAAGTAATTAGTTAAGTTGTTGATGAGTTCCGTGTATCGATCGTGTGACACTTGGTAGAAGCTCTGTGCGTAAGCTCTATTAACTATCCTAGACCGAGTATCGGTCATTATAGTTCGTTCATTATACACACGTCTGTGTC